>CATIWJ010075807.1:0-17749 GCA_949640765.1 Croton laevigatus | reverse complement strand
ATTTAACTTAATCTTGAAATTAAATATTCATGTGACTAAATTAAATTAAATTGACAACAATATTGGATCTGGAACAACTATTAAATGAGTTTAAATAAATTGGATGACAAAAATTTGATGATTAACACACATGATATATTTATTGAATGATTTGGACAAATAAAATTAAAAGATACCAAAATAAGAATAATTATATGGACAATTTTATGGACAAATATGGACTATTTTATGGACAAATAAGGACAATACCTTATGATTATTGAATATGGTCAATGATAGGATAAAGGACAGTTCGAGAAATTAAGAGATAAGGACAGTGTCAACGGAGACAGGTTTGATACTTTAACTAATGCAAAGTTAAATGTTATTTTATTTATGTTTTTAATTTGCATTAAATAATTTGTTGAAATTATTATTGAATAATCATTTGTTGAAAATGAATTATTTGAGATTGTGATCTTGAACATAAAAGAAAGAGTTGAGAATTTTGAATATTTCTTTTATTGGATAAATAATACTTGTTTAATCAAAGATTTTCAAGTATTATATATGATATATTTAGTAATTATTATTATTATTATTATTAATATTATTATTGTTATTATTATTGTTTCTATTTAAAAGATTGATTTATTTAAACGTAAGTTAAATATATTAATTATTTATAAAATTAATAATTAGTAAATCAAATTACTTAGTAATTTTGATTAAAGTAATATTTTCAATAAAGTATTATTCTATAAGAGAATATATATATTATTTGTAAAGTATGTATATAAAGAGAATTAAGATATTTTGGGAAAAATTATTATATCAATAATTTGACTATTTTGAGAAAATAATATTTACTAGATATTTATGTTTGAGAAAAATACGATTTTAGTAAAGTTTATTTAAAGACTTAGCAAATAATATTAAGAAATAAATAATAGTATTAATTTGAGAATAATGATATTTATTATCTTTATTGGAAAATATTTGAAATATAAGTTTAAAAATATAAATACGGTATTAATTAGAATAATATATTTATCAAAGATAAAAATATATTTCCTAAAGAAAAGTACAGTATATTTGAATAAGTATATTTTTATTAAAAATAATAAGTTGAAAATTATTATGACTATATTTTGAGAAAAAGATAATGATTTAAGAAAAGTTGATATTTTTGTTAAAAGTGAAAATGATGAAGAATTTGTTATATTTTTGAAAAAGATGATGATTTAAAATGATGATATCTTTGATTAAACTATGAAAAGGAAAATATAGTATTTTTGATATAGACATGTTTTTGATATAAAAACAAAAGATTTACTATGAAAGTATTTTTGAGAAAAAGACAATGAATTGTGTTAAAAAGTATTTTGATAAATAAGTGTTGAATTTTGAAAAGGATATTGTGTTGGTAATAATTTCGTAAATTTGATAAATGTGAAAATGATACAGTGAATTCAGTATTTAATTCCACACATATCCAGAAAATATTTATTACTCTACATAGGATAAGCTGAACTAGAGAGATAAGGGTATGATGCCTCATATACTTAGCAGTACTGCGAAATTTTGAACAGATGAAATAGAGAAAAAGATCTAAAGGTGAAACCGACTGAGTCAGTCGTATCACCGATCAAATTTTGATATTGATTGAATTTTGAATACGGCCGATTAAATTGAAAAACAGAGTTCGAATTATGCGTGGTAAATACCATGTCATATGAAAATACAGATAGAGACTTTATCCCTGTGTTCACTTAAATGCCTAGTAGAGCTAAACAAGTAAGATTTTGATTAAGCAAATTAATTTATTAAAGTGATTTATGATATTTAAATATTGCTTATTATTGTTTAAAAATTTAGCATGTGCATTTAAATTATTTATGCTTTATATTAGTTAAAGTATCCACTGAGCGTAATAGCTCAGCAAGTTTAGTTAATCCTAAACTTGTAGGTCTCTGAAAGATGTGAAAGAAACAGGAACTGATAAATAGCAAGTGGGCCCGAAGAACTTAGACTGGCATATATTGTGAAGATGAAGTCAGCACATGCAAAGCTATAATAGATAGAAAAAAAAAATACCCTTATTATTGTAATTTAAATAGATAGGATATGAATTATATAATGTGACACTTCTTAGTTCGGCTGCAAATGGTTGGGGTAAGGGGTGTTACACATTATGCCAACAAGATGGGGGCATGAAGGAGTGAGCAAGGAGAGTACGAATTATGTTGTTAATAGAACAAATTTTACACTCAGCTTTCCCATTTTGTGGCGAAGTAAATGGACAAGAGAAGCGGAAAACCATCCCATTTTTTGCACAAAATAATTTAAAGGAATTATTATCGTATTTCCTCCCATTATCACATTGGAAATATTTGTTTTTTTGCTCAAATTGCATTTGGATGTAAGCATTAAATTTTAGAAAAGTAGAGAAAACTTGGGATTTAGCATCTAAGGGAAAGGTCCACAAGAAATTAGTATAATCATCCAAAAATAATATATAGTATTTATGACCTGCAGAACTTAATACAGGAAAGGTCCATAAATCACTGTGGCAAATATCAAATGGCAAGCAAGTATAAGAGACATAATTATAGAAGGGTAACTTAACATGTTTACCAAAAATACATGATTGACAAACTGAAGTACGATAAGTCTTAGTACACTCAATGAACTTACTATTTTTGAGAGAATTTAAAACAAGAGGTCCAGGATGGCCCAAACGATTATGCCATAAAACTGGAGATAGAGCAGTAAAGGTGGAAGGCTTGATGGCTTGCTTTCTGGTTGAAGCAGTGGTGAGAGGATATAAATCGCCCATACTATTACATCTCATTAGATGCATTCCCGTCTGAAGGTCCTTTACAGAAAATCCAAGTGGGTCAAACTCAACAGAAATGTTATTATCAATAGTAAAATAACGAACTAATATTAAATTTTTGATGAGTTTCGGAGCATGAAGGACATTATTTAGGTGTAAAGGAGGATAAGGTGAAGAAAGCGATTTTTGTCTATAATCATGAATTGGAATTTCATGACCATTTGCCAATAATAATATTTCTATTAATGCTCAATTAAAATAAGGTGAGAGTGTACCTCTATTAGTAGTCATGTGAGATGTGGCTCCAGTATCCATATACCAGTTTTTGTCCGATTGGCTAAGTGTCATTGTATGCATTACGGCCTCAATATATGTCAAAGCATATGTGGAAGGAGACCCTTGAACATTGTATGCTTGTGGCCGAGCACCAAGAATTTCAGGTTGTCTAGGAGCCATGCCATAACTCCATTGCATTGGATATGGGCACGGTGGTACCGTCCAAGGCTGCTAGGGACCCTACTACATGGATGTGCCCCACTGTTGAGCCTGCTGCTGCTGTCCTTCAAGAGAAAAACAATGTTGCTGCTATCCACTGCCTCCCCGCCCCTTGCCACAGCCACTTCCTCTTCCACCACCTTTTCAATAACTACCCATTTTTCCACCTTTATTGTTGTATGGTTTATTATTATGGGTCCCAAAAGAGGAATTATTTAATGCCTTATCATTTATAGTGGTTGCAAGGGCGGTGGCAGCTTGTGAACTTTCATCCTCAACTTGCTTCTGCTTGTGAGTTTCCTCTAAAATTAAATGAGATCGTACCTCAGAAAAGGAAGGCAGAGGGTTTTGATTATGAAGGTAAATTGTAACTCTATAATAATTTTTGTTAAGACCTGCAATAAGACGAAGGACAAGACGGTTATTAGAAACAAGAGCCCCGATGTTGGCGAGTTGGTCAACCACCATCTTTAATTCACAGTAATACGCATCTGCAGAAGAGAAGTTGTCAGTGCAAATGGCGTTGAATTGTTGCTCCAAGTAAACTGCTCAGGTATTTTTATTGTCTTGAAAGATTGCCTGGACATTATCCCATGCTTTCTGCGCCGATTGAGCTGGAACAATGAGGTGCTAAGAAGGTCAATTGATATTGTTCCATAAATCCATTGAAGGACCATAGCATCAAGGCGTTGCCATTCTTCTAATTCATCAGCAGCAAGTTCTTTGATTTGGGTGCCTTCTTTAGGAGGAGGAGGAATGATATGATCAATCACCTTATACACTTGGCAACGTATTTTAAATAGCTCTGCCCAATGAGAGTATTGACCATTTTCCATTTCTAGGATAATTGGTACAACAAACTTAATATTTGTGAGAGTGGTGGCTGGATGGATTTTGTCTGCCATGATTGCAGAAGAGGAAAAAAAAAGAAAGGCAGTAAAAGAAGGAAGGAGGATGAAGAATAAAGGTAGAAGAAATAACGGCAGAGCTTAGTAATTCAGAGGGAAGGTCTCTGATACCATGTTAGAAAACAATAGCTTTCAATGGTGTGTGATCTCATTCATTAACGTGAATATATATAGGAGTACATTGCCTATATCAAGGCTGTAACATAGGTTGAAGATCATATGTGATCTTTGACTTTATACATCCTAATTATTACTCATTAAATATAAAAGATATACAAGGATATACAAAATAATTTACATTATTATTCTAATAGTAGTAAACTTCTATTGCTTCAATAAAAGATTTTATTTTATTTTTAATGACATCTGTAAATGTACATCTATTATAATATCAAAAATTTCATTGTCAATTAACTAGGGTCAACGATCTTAACTACAATGACAAGTGATTCATCCATAAGTAATCTGTTTTCTTGCTATGACCTTAAAAAATCTTCACCTGTAAATTCAACTATTGGATTTTTGACATTTGTAAACTCTTGTTTGTTGAACGCATTATCTTGTAAACTCTTGTTTGTTAAACTCATTGTCTTGTAAAGTCTTTTTCTTTTTCTTTTTTTTTTTATCATCAAAAGAGTTTTTAATTTGATTAATAAAAGATCAAGGAAGAACTTAGCAATCAAGTAGGAACTTAGCTAATTTTAGTTCATCATGAATTTTCTATTGCATGTCTAACATCTAATTTTTATCAGTATAGTTTCTTTATTTTGCACATTATATTTTTTCATTTATTAAAATAAAATTCTTTAAAACTACATAGGTAAAATGGCTTCTAAAAATAAAAACAGTGGAATAGTAGCTTGGACTAACAAACAATTTAATGTATTTGTTGAAATTTATGCTCGAATCACTACTATTAGAAAGAGAAGTAGTGGTGCATGGGGTGAAAAAGGATAGTAATGGGCTGAAAGTGAGATGAAGCTTGTTGGGATAATATTTATTAGAGAACAATTAAAACACAAATGGAATTAGATGAAAGATCAATTGAAGCTATGGAAGGACTTAAGAGGAAAGGAAACCGGATTAGGGTGTGATCCAATTAAAGTTACAATTATAGCTTCTGATGAGTGGTGGAATGAAAAAATTCAAGTAAGTAATTATAATATTTATAGTAATATTATTGAAAAAGTAATTAGTTGATTTAATTGCAATTATAATGATTATTTATTTTTTATATTTGTTTTAGAAAAATTCAAATTTTGCAAAGATTTGTAAGAAAGGAATTGACAAAGAATTATATGAAAAATATGAAATCATATTTTTGGAAACTGTTGCTATAGGAGAGTTTCCATACGTACCCTCCTTTGGAATGTTACCTAATGATGAGAGGGAATTAGATAACTATATCAATGTAGTAAACAATGAAGATCTAGAAGAAGATTTTGAAAGAAGTTTAGATAAAATAATGAATTTAAGAAAAGATGCAGATGATAATGCAATTCTAGAGAAACAAAAAGTGGTAGACACATTAGATGAGCATGCAACTAAAAAAAGGAAATTTGAAAAAGAAAAAAAAGAATCTGGTGTTACACAAGTATCTAATGCTGTTAAGGAACTAAAAGAAACTATAAAACGTAAAAAAGGAATTGGCAAAGAATTATATGAAAAATATGAAATCATATTTTTGGGAACTGTTGCTATAAGAGAGTTTTCATACGTATCCTCCTCTGTAATGTTACCTAATGATGAGAGGGAATTAGATAACTATATCAATATAGTAAACAATGAAGATCTAGAAGAAGATTTTGAAAGAAGTTTAGATAAAATAATGAATTCAAGAAAAGATGTAGATGGTAATGCAGTTCAAGAGAAACAGAAAGGGGTAGACACATTAGATGAACATGCAACTAAAAAAAGGAAATTTGAAAAAGAAAAAAAAAGAATATGGTGCTACACAAGTATCTAATATTGTTAAGGAACTAAAAGAAACTATCGAAAAGAAGACTGCAGCTATGCATAACTCTTTTGGAGATCGTCCAGGTTGTTCAATTGAAGAGGTTATAAAAAATGTTCTATCATTGTCACAGACATGGGCGGACTCACTTTATTCCTAGAGTGGGCTTGAGCCCACATTGGTTTTTTTTTTCTCAAAAACAAATTATTGTTGTATTTGTATTGAAGCCAAAATATCACAACATCAAAAATAAAAATCTATATAAAACAAAAGCCAATGATGGCTGGACAGCTGAAAAAGCAAGTAAATCAAGTTCTAAAGTTTTTTTTTATTTTTTTTTCAATAATTTTTATTTTTATTTAGTAGATTATTTTATTAATTATATGAATATTTTTTTTTTTTTGGAAAAGAGTAATATTATATGTTGTTTTTCATTATATATTTATATATAAAGTATTATGTATAATTTTTTGTTGATCTAAAATTTATTTTTTTAGTTTGTTTCAGATTAATTAGTTTTTCAAATGTTGAATTAAATGTTTTGATTATGAATATTTTAATAGATGAATTTTGTTCATAATTATTTAATTTGCAAAATATAAATTAGGAATATCATGAAAATAAGTTTTATCTTAATTTTTATAGGTATGACACTAGAAAAATATTTTCAACCTAAAATAAAACTCATTTATGAATTATCACTACAAAGGCATAGCAAGCCTTTTAAGCATATTCGATTGGAATAACAACCTCCAAAAAAATTGATCCTCAACAATGTTAAAAGATTTGGATTATACGACGATTTCAAAATATGAAAAATCGTCGAGTTGCATTATAATTGTGAACATTTAAAATTTATCAATATATTATTTTAGTTATTATATTAATTTAATTTCGCCCACCCTATATATATTTTCTGCGTCCGCCACTGGCCACAGATAGAGGAAGCAAGTAATCTTCATTTTTTTTAACAATTTTACTTGATAATAAATCTAAAAGAGAGATGTATAATACGCTCTAAGATGCAGATACAAAATGGAGATGGTTACATTTTCATTATGATTTATGGAGTAAGGGTCTATGAAAAGCACAATAGATAATTTGACGAAAATATTTAATTAATTTTTATTATAAAAAATTCTTTATTTTTTTTATTTTTCATGAACATTTCATTGTTATTATATTCTAAATAAGTTGTTTAAATATGATTATGAGAAATATTGGTTGTGGTTATGAATTTTAAATATCATATATCCATATTATAATTATATGAGTTCCTTTTGATATTTATTATTTTTTTATTACTTTTTCGTAGATATGGATATTGCGCTACATATACTTTTAGACGATGATGGTGATGATGATCAAGTCTTGGAAGAAACAATATATTCTGCAGAACTTGCATATCAATATTATTTGAAATGTATTTATAAACAACCATGCATGGATTTATTTCAAACAAGAATGATATGACTATTAGAAGTAATGAGATGAAATGAAAAACGATGCATAAATTTATTTAGAATGGATAAACACACATTAATAAATCTTTGTCATGGCCTAGAAAATTAAATATGGAGTGAAATCTTCAAGTAGAATGTCTATTTTAGAAAAGGTTGATATTTTTTTTTATTTGTTAGCTGTGAGAGCTTCAAATCGGCTTGTTCAAGAAAGATTTCAACATTCAGGTGAGATAATAAGTAGAATTTTTCACGGAATAATGAAGGCAATGATAAAATTTTCAATTGATGTAATAAAGCTTAAAAACTTCACATTCAGTACAGTTCCTCCTGAAATACTTAATAGTGATCAATACATGTCTTATTTTAAGGTAATTTAAGCAATATTATGCATATTTTAATTAATATTATGCATTTCAATATAATTTTTACATATGATATCTTTTTCTTATTTTAAAATAGGATTAGCTTGTATTAATGATGAAAATCAAATACGATTTATTGGTAGAAAAGGGGTACCTATACAAAATATTATGGCTGTTTGTAGTTTTGATTTGCAATTCACCTTTGTATTAGCTGGGTGGGAAGGCACAGCCCATGATGGACGACTTTTTCAATATGCGATTCACAAGAAGAATTTAAATTTTCCTAAATCACCTCTTGGTAAATATATAATGAAATACTACTTTTACAGTTTTTTTTTTAATTTAATGTTTTAGCTATAGTAAAATTTATACATTCATTTTATGAATACTAAGATAAAAATACCATGCAAGAAAATATTATGTAGTTGATGCTTGATATTAATAAACAGAAGGATATCTTGGACCTTATAAAAGAATAAGATATCATTTACCTGATTTTTAACAAGGCGGTCAACGCAAAGGAATGAAAAAAACCTTTAATCGTTGGCATTCCTCTCTTAGAAGTTGTATCGAAAGAACTTTTGGAGTTTGGAAGGCGAGATATAAAATATTAAGAGTAATGCCTGCATACCCATTTTCTACCTAAATAGATATTGTTATAGCATTAATGACACTATATAATTATATTCAAAGAAAAGCTTCTGATGATCAGGCATTTGTTCGATTCGATAATAATCCTAATTTTGTGCTAATTGATCCATTTAGCAATACAAATGATACCCAATCGGAGAAAACAACGTCAGAAAATGGAACAATTCATATAAATGTTATTCGTGATCAAATTGCTCTTAGTTTAATGGCAAAAAAGAGAAATAATAAAGTAAAAATTTAGTAAGATTGTTTCAAATTCTATATTATTTAGTTATACGAAAATAAATTAAATTTTTATTGATGATTATGTTTTAATCATATAATTTTTATTTCCGTAATAATTGTAATTGATAATTAATTTGAATTTAATAAATACCATTATCGGTTATTTTACATATTAACCATAACAGCTATTTATAAATTTACCAAATTTGTAGTTCTAACAATCTAAAACATCTAAATTAAACAGACCCTAAGTCCGCCCCTGTAGATGAAGATCATACAAGTACAAAATAATAAAATTTTATTTTTTTATTTTTAGAAGAACGCAGATTAGATATGTTTCGAACATTGACCATCATGTAACGGGTCAGGGTCAATCCCAAGTCTACAGTGTTTTTTTTTATGTTTGGAATTGGAATGGTTACAAAAAACGGAACGGGTAAAACAAAAATAAAAAACAGTTGCCCTAAGAGCATTAGGACAAGAACATAAAGATCAAATTCTTTTGCTACATCATTTTTAAATATGGTTCAATGGAAAAGTTCTGATAATCTATGATGTAAAAAATTAAAAAAATAATAAATTATTTATTTATTTAAAAATCAATAAATGGAGTTTAAAAATCAATAAATAGAGTTGTCTCAGTTTGAAACATCTCAAACAAAGCTATTTTAGGAAATATAATAATTATTTTTTAATAAATAAATATAATAAAATATTAAATAATATATTGACTACTTTACCCAATATTTGTTGCAAGAATCACTTTCACATCTCCTCTTGAATCAAAACCATCTAACTGTTGGACGCCCATTCGAAGAACCCTCATCCAACTTCATCACCTTCAACTTCTACTCCACAAACTAATCACCGGTTCTAAGATTTAGAACATCAATTTGTATAATTCAACTGCCCTAGATGAGTCAATAACTCTGGCCATTCTAATACTCTTTCATTCATTATTCGTTCAGCTATATGTAATTGGTTTCTTTTTCGCTTTTTGTGGCATTTTAATTTTTTTTGTTCCCATATCAGAATCAGTCGTCCTCGTCATATCAATTTTAATTGCTCCATTCCTATAAAAAAATTAGCCATTCTTTAAACATTTATATTTGAATTAACATAATTTATCATTTATTTGAAAGCAATCCTTTCAACTTAAATCATATGATATAGAAATAATATCAACTCCATCTTTAATAGCTCTTTCATTCATTGGAACATCACTTCCAATAGTTGCAAATGTTGGACTCTATTGCACACTACTGTTCGAGGTGATCGCAATAGACATGTAAATGATAAAGGCAACCAAAGTATTTGCAGATAGTTTACTATCAAACTTGGTTAGATTTCAAGAGCAATTATTTTACTTGTAAGAATTCAGTTCCAGTTAATAGAAAGCATCCATTCAACAAATAATATAGACAGGTAGAAAGTTGGTAGCCTTCTATAAATTGGACTTCTTTGATCTTCCAGTTACAGAAAATGGATGAGGATTAGTTATTGTGGACAGACACTAATTTGCCAGAAATGCACCCTAATTACTCGGTGAAAGATGTATTGTGTTGGAGTTGGATTCGTATACCGAGTAAAAGTATTGCTGCAAACAAAAAGGTTAGTTTAGGAACAATTTGAATTTAGTAATATATAATAATACATAATAATTGATTCATTTTATTTATTTATTTTTTTATCTCCAACTGAGATGCTATAGTATGAGACAATTAGTATTACCCTTTAAAAATATAATATGCCATTTATCAAAATTTTATTAATTATTTAAATAACGTAATTATTTAAATATGTTGTGTCCTCAATCATATTTTAATGATACACTATTTCCGTTTGGTGTTAATAATTTGATGGGTTGGGTTAAGTAAATTAAAATATTTTGAGATTAGTTATAAAGTATGATTACTGTACTTAATTTATATATAAATAATATTTTAATCTAATTAACACAGCCCATCAAACTATTAACACCAAACTTTAATCATAAAAAATTCACTAAGTATTAACGTTCCTCAAAAATCAAAATGTCTGTCAAGAAGTTCTTGTTCATATGTTATAACAAACGTGTGGAGGAGTCGGTGTGCTCCATTTTTTAGTACGTGGCGTCCTTGTCCTTAGATGCTCTAATCTAAAGTTGCTTCCTTTGCAGTTGCAGGGGCTGAACTCGGAAGTCCGCTCAAGGTATTTTCGCGCACTCTTTGGTCGTTTAGGGTTACTAACTTTTTTTTTCCATTTTTTCGCTCTTTCACTATGCCATCATAATTAGGGCTTTTCGTTTTCCCATATAATATAATACATGAAACCATCAAGTTTGCTGTGAAATTGGGGAATTAGGTTGAAAATTGAAGTTACTTATGGACGGAGAGGAGTTAACGGAGCAGGAGACTGCATTGTACGATCGCCAAATTAGGGTTTGGGGCGTTGATGCTCAAAGGAGGTACTCGCTCTCTATTTCTCTTTGTAACTTTTCAGTTTATACATTTTTTTCTTCATCTCTTTTACTATCTGCATTACTAAATTGAATTGAGTGTTTCTTTTTTGAGGGTTTTAGACTGAGCAAATCTCACATATTAGTATATGGCATGAAAGGGACTGTTGCCGAGGTATGTCTTCAAATTAGGAAAGTTTCAAGCAAATACAGTTGATTCTATTTGTCTTATTGTTCGTATGAACTATGTCAATGACTTATTTAATATGCCAGATATTCCATTTTTTTATTACTTTTTAAAATTTTAGGGTATATTTTTCTTATAATTACAATATTTTGATGTGGTTAGTTTTGCAAGAACATTGTATTAGCTGGGGTTGGAAGTTTGACACTAATGGATGACCGGACTGTGACTGAAGATGCATTATCTGCCAATTTTCTGATACTGCCTGATGAGAACGTATATGCTGGAAAAACAATTGCTGAGCTTTGTTGTGATTCTCTGAAAGAATTCAACCCAATGGTTCGTGTTTCAGTTGAGAAAGGTTTGGACTTTCTGCATCTGTTGCTTTTTTGTTATTGCATGTTCAAGTTCAACACTTCTCTTATTATTTGGCCTTATTTGTTTAAAAGGTCGTTGGTTGGTCTAGTTTGTGCTTCAAAATGTATTTGTTTTCTAATATTTGAATTAATATTATATGCAACTAATTGAAAACTGAGCTAATGGGTTTTGGATTGTGTAGGTTATGATTAAGAAATGTCCTTGTTTGCTGATTTTTGCATTATATTCAGCTAACTGAAAACAACACAAATACCAAATTTCAGGTGATTTGTCGAGCTTTGCTGGAGACTTCTTTGATAAGTTTGATGTTGTGGTCATCAGTTGCTGCACCCTAGCAACCAAAGTACTGTACAGTGTCTATTTGATAAAACATGATTAATTTTTGATATTTCTTTTGTATTTAATCTTTTGCACTTTTTAAATGTTACACGATTCTTATTCATTTTCATGCTTTTTTTTTTTAACTTTTTTCCTGCAGAAATTGATCAATGAGAAGTGCCGTAAGTTATCAAAGCGTGTAGCATTTTATACGGTTGACTGTCGAGATTCTTGTGGTGAGATATTTGTTGATTTGCAGAACTATTCATACAGAAAGGTGATGATTTTGTTATCCTGCATTCTTACAGTTTTCTATTTTGATGCATGCTTTGCAAATCCTATGTTTGATCTTGATCATTTTGATGCATAATATATTTTCTTTGATGCTGATTTTCTGCCTGGATAGTAAATTGAGAAGCTGCCACACTAACTAATTGCAGCAAATTATTTCTATTATGAACAGTAGAGTTTGATTTCCTGTTTTACGTGTATATTGATGTAAATCTGTTTCTTCTGTATGATCAATCTGCAGTTATTAGTATGTCAGTATAAATGACAGTTATTATTTTTTTAAAATCATATGCTACAATGATTTAAATTTAAATCAGATAGATTTACTCATTTTCTTTTGGTCGCCGGGGGGGGGGGGGGGGTAGCCAAAGGAATTATTATGTTTCGAATCTGCAATTGAATTCTGTATTGTTGTGTCTGCAAATGGACTTGCCATTAACTAACATAATACTTAACATGTGGAATTTGGTTTGTGTTACTGAAGATAAGATCCTCTGCATGATGTTAAAGAGTGACTGGATTCCCCGAGTATGTTATATAGAATTTTCTTTATGGAGTAGATGTCATACTCTTCTCCAGTAGTATTAATTAGGTATTGAACTTAGACTGGCCTGCTTAATTGCTTGTCAATGAGTTTTTTTTAATCTAAGTAGTGATGATGATGAATTTTTTGGCTGACTCGAACTTCAAAATTATGCCGTTCAAGCTAGCTTATCACTGAGGCACTAACCAATTACTACTCATTATTGACAGAAAAAGAATGAGGAAACTTCTGATTGTGAATTACAATACCCAAGTTTTCAGGTACTACCATGATCTGAAATTCTCTAATGCCTTCATTGAGATTTGCACCGACCAAGTTTTCTTGCTATATTTGTAATTTTTGTTGCACAGAACAATGATGTGAAAATCTGTTAAGTTTATGCATTGAGATGTGGTACTTAATGGATTGCATGTCCAAAGGAAAAAAAATCTTTCATTTCAGTGTAAAAAACCATGCTGCTTCTAAGTTCATTACTTCAGGATTGTACAGCATGTGTATCTGCTAGTTGAGAATTAATGTAACTATAACCACTCCATTTGAGGTGCTAGTATTTTAGGCAAGAATTCTATTTCACTGCAGCTGGGAATACGATGTATGTTTATACTATTCAAACAACTTGAGTTAACCATTTTGAGTTGGGGTTGAGCCCTCGGCAGATTATTTGGAGCCAGTTTTCAGGCGAATGATTATAAATGATATCAAACCCCTCTGTGGTTATGCAATGGGTTCAAGGAAGGGACTATTCGTCTGATCAGAAGCTACAAGATGGGGCCCTACGCCCCTTGTTACCCTTGTGAATTGCAATATTCTGCGCTAAGTAGGGCCTGGATTTGGTGTGAGCCCAATGGTGTGTACAACCTTGTTCAGTTGCGACAAACTGACAATGAGGATGTCATAAGCTTAAGAGGGGGAGGGTGCAAGTAATTGCCCGCACCATTTGAGGTGCAAGCTTCAGCATGTTTGGCAATAGTTCTGTCTTGCATTGCTCGCAAATAGAATGTTTAAAGAGTTAATATAGGTAGCCAAATACTATTCAAATGACTTGGAATAATTGTTTTTGGTAATGGTAGAGCCCTGAAATTAGAAGTTTTTTGGATCATTTTTTGGGATCCATTACAATTAATGTGGTTGAAAGAAGCAAATTGATGTATTTTACCATCAAATCTATGTGTCAGCTTGATCTCCACTGAAATAACAGTCCTGGAAATATGATCAACTAAATTCTAATGAAGAGACCCAACTAATATATTGTGAATTTCTTTACTATTGTATTCTTACTCCCTTTATCATTTTAACTGTTACATGTATTTGGGATTTGTTCTTGATTATGTAACAAGCTTTTAGGAGTTATACCAACCCAAGATGAAAATAGAAAAATTTATATTGCCAGCTGAATTAACTCTCAGGTTGTTTACTTGATGCAGGAATCAATTTCGGTACCTTGGAGGACGCTTCCCAGGAAACTGTCTAAGCTTTACCTTGCTATGAGAGGTGTGATTTCTTCTTCTTATCTAAGAAAAGGATTTTTTTTTTAAAAAAAGAAATAGGGAAAATAAAGCAGCTACACTTTGTATGCATCAGAATATAGTAGTTCTCTTGCATCCATGATCTGCTACTCAAGATGGTGTCTTTAAGCATAATGATATCTTTTGTACATATGAAGCTGAGTTTATTCCTAGTTGCCTGACCTGAAGTACAAAATGGGGAAAGAATTTATTCTACTTTTCTCTGCTTCATGAAATTGAGGTTTTTCATAAGTTTCCAGCTCTTGGTTTCAGATTGTTTCTTTCTTTGGAAGAATTTACCTATTTTATTTTATCATTTGTTTGCAGTGATAGAAAAATTTGAAGAGAACGAGAGACGAAATCCAGGAGAAACTTGTAGTGACGATTTTCCTGCTGTTCTTAAGCTGAAAAAGGAACTTTGTGAGGCACAGGTATGTTAGTAAATAATCGTTTGCTTGTCTTGATATTGAAACTTCTTACAGAGCTTGCTATCCAAATTATTTTCAGTTATTGAACGAATCTCATATTCCTAACACCCTCCTGGAAAGGCTGGTGATGGGCAGAACAGAATTCCCCCCAGTCTGTGCCATCATTGGAGGAATCCTTGGACAGGTGGTTTTTCTCAATGTTTTCCTTGCTGTGATATCCCCTTTCTTGACCTTTGTTATTCCACTATCGACCCTTTTAATTTTATCACGTCTGAAACTTGACATTAAACTTTGTAGGAGGTCATTAAAGCAATATCTGGCAAAGGAGATCCTCTCAAGAATTTTTTCTTCTTTGATGCTATGGATGGGAAAGGCATAATAGAAGATATAGCACCTCCCAAGCTGTGAAAATTATGAAGCTTCTGATTTTTTTTTAACCAGATTAGGAAAAATTCAGTTCAACATATATTTCAACATTATGGTCATTAGGTTGCTGACGAATGTCTTAGTTATAGCTCCCAGTGCTTGGAGCAATCATGTTTTAAATTATTTATAATTTAAGCTTTGACTCTTTATCTGATCTGAGTAATTATTGTCGCTGAAAAATGTTTGAATATATTACTACCTCCGTTTTTATGATATGTTTACATTTCCGTTTTTGGGTGTTTTTTTGATTTGTTTACATCTCCATTTATAGTAAGTTTTGTAATTATTTATTATTATTTTTTTATTGGTATTGGTGAAAAAGTAAATTTTTTAAAGGATTAGTAATTGTTTATTATTATTTTTGTATTGGTATTGGTGAAAAGTGAATTTGTATTGGTATTGGTGAAATAATGAATGTTAAGATATGAAAAAAACGGAGGTAGTAGTTGCTACTTTTGCTTGAGCTACTTGTTATCGACTGATGATAATGGCAGCCCATTTAAGAACAGGAAATATGGCCACATAGAAGATTAATCCCGGCGTGTTCAAAATAAAAGCGTTCTTTAATAATGGGCCATATAACATACAATAATTAGGTGAAAAAGAAAGAGCTTTGATTTTCTGAAAAGAAAATAAAGCGATCGGATTTTATTTTAGGAGCAGGAAAATAATGGCAAAGCTAATACCTTTCCTACAAAGGGCAAAGCTAGGAATCATCATTATGAGTGTAGTGCAAAATCAATGGTCCAGATTTTTCTCCACAACATTCTGAAGTTCGTTTAGGAGTAAGAGGCTCCGCCTTTCCAACAAAAAAAAAAAAGAAGAGAGTAAGAGGCTCCAAAATTAAAATTCAAAAGTTTAGAAATTAGAAGATCGTGGGCGGTTAGTGAAAAGATAAAAGATCGTGGGCGGTTGTTAACTTGTTATACTGTATCCAGTAAATCAAGTTCAAATAAATAATAACCCACTAACCTCATCATTAGTCCTTAATCATGATAGAGTCCGATAAAGAAAAAGGGAAGCTTGGAAAAGGAAAAGGCCCTACCACCATGGAAACAGAAGAAGAAAGCCTGAAGAAGCAGTACAAGAATTTGCAACAAGAATGGGACTTCATTAAACTATCAAAATCAAATACCTTACGCAGATCATCAACAGACTCTAACATGCTTAATAAAAGTCTTAAGCTTTTGGACAATTCTCCAAGAAAGTTAATGTCTTCCCTTCAACACACAAAGTCATCTTTAGACAGTGCAAGGTGGAAAGTAAGGAACAATGACTATGCCATTGCTGAAATTCTGAGGGAAAGAAAGGCTGCCATTGAAAGTGGCAAGTTGAAGGGAAGAAGAAGGCTTTTCGACGATGGTTATGTTGAAGAGAGTGAAGTGAGGTCAGTCTTCTCCTATGATTCAGATTATGACAATCAAAATGTCCGTAATGAACAACAGTTAACTCTTCTTAATGCTACTTATTCTCCATTGTCAACAACTTCGTCTTCTTCTTCTTTTATTTGTGATGGCTGTATGGAGAAAGAAGTTGTAGCAGAAGAGGGAGAGAACAAGATGGATACAGAAGTCACAGCGTTTAAACAAGAAGAGAAGAAATCAAATGTCAAAGCTAATAAAAGGATAATTCTTCTTCTCCTTCTTCTTCTGTTTGTTATTGGAATTATCTCATTTGCATTGAGAAGCTTTAGCAGTTATAGGAACAAAGGTGAGGTAATTCTAGTTCCTACATGATCTTTGTAAGAATTTATGGTTTGATATTAATTAATAAGTTGTTTTAGATTTTAAATTACACGAACATTATGAAGATCACAATCAATTGAAATATCTCTTAATTCAATCAAGCCCTCCAATACATTTGTTGATCCAAACACAAACCTACTACATATCAACTTTACCTCAAATTCCAGTCTATATAAAAGCCACAACTTTTGTTTTTCAAAGAAAGTAGTGATTAATTTACAATGAAGCGAAGAGTTGAATTATACATGTGAAGAGGTTTGAGCATAATTAGAAGAAAGAAGAGTATGCGTTTGCATCTGTTTAATAATATCTTCAAAATTATCAGTAGACATGCTAGGAGTAGGATGAGTATGAACTCCTTCATAAGTGGTCACCACAATCCCTTCATCTTTTGTACTCCTCTGTATTTGCTTTTTTACATTGCACTCATTTTGAGTGCACTTATAGTAACTTCTGCAAAACAAACCAAGTTAATCAATATCAGAAACTTTAATTATACTAGCATTAATTATGGGAGATTAAGAATATAAACGTATATTAACCTAGGGAACTTGCTGTTCTTGACAATCTTTTGGCCATATTTCCTCCATCGATACCCATCATCTAAAATGTCAAGC
>CATIWJ010075675.1:0-22106 GCA_949640765.1 Croton laevigatus | reverse complement strand
GGAAAGCTGAGAACGAGAGGAGTTCAAATCTGTCCTCACTTCCGTCATTCGACCACCGGAGGTCGCCGGAAAATCGGTTTGAAGTTGATTGCTATAGAAGGCGAAACACTGTTCACCGTTAACTTCAAACCGATTTTCCGGCGACCTCCGGTGGTCGAATGACGGAAGTGAGGACAGATTTGAACTCCTCTCGTTCTCAGCTTTCCGATGGTGGTGGAGTTGCTGCCGATCTATAGCCGGAATGGAAAACATGTTCAAATATTCAAGCCTTGATTTCTCAAATTCCGGTCATTTTCCGTCAAATATAACGCCACAGATCGACCAGAAATCTCAAAAGGAGTCATCGATACCTCATTTGCTAGAAAAAGTCACCGGAATAAGGAGAACAGCGGACTGAAAGTTTTGATGAATAGTGCCGGCGAGAGGTTGAAGATGAAAAGTTCATGAATAGTCCCTCATTTCTTGAATTTTTACAAAAAGGCCTGTAAAAATTTCATTTTGGTCCTTCAACCGTTATTTTAACAGAAAAAATTGACAGAAAAAGGAAAATGTCAATAAAAACATAAAATGACAATATTTTTATCTAAAAAAAAAAAATATGAAATTTTTTGTAGATTAGGTATAAACATAGGATTTTTATCTATTATCCATCTAATAATTGATTAACTAAAATAATTTTTAAAGAATCCACTAAAAGCTGTGCACTTTAATGCACGTGTCATTAATATAAAGCAAATAACTAGAACTAGAAACCTTATACTAGCTATATATAGGAACATAGGCTTTGTCAAACGGGCGACTACACAATATTAAAAAATATTAAGATTAACATTTTTTTAAAAAAAGATTATTTACCATCACAAAAAGACAAAAATATGGCGGCTGCAATAGTGCCAATTTTATTAGTATTAAATGTTATAGGTATAATCCCTTGTCCTATATTTTCGAAAAAAAAAAAAATCCCTTGTCCTATAATTAGTGTCAATTTTTATTTTTACAAATATTAAAAAATAATAATATTGTATTAGAAATATAAAATTTATTTATTATATAACTAATATATATTTTATTTAAATATTTATCTAATTTTTAAAATTTATTATTTATTAATATTTTAAAAATATAAAAGAAAATCACCATCTAATTTTATTATAATCTAAGAATGAGATATTTATTATGTGACAAAAATAGACGGAGAGAGTAGTATTTTACACAAAAATATATTTGATGAAACTTTAAATAATAAGAATTGATACAATGGCATAAGAATTTGGGAAATTAAATACTTTGGGAAGTTAGCACACTTTCCAAATTTTCTTTTATTAAATAGCACGTAAATTTAAAAATTAGTTAAATAGGAATTTTTTGTGTTATTTAACTTTTTTAAAATTATTATTATTATTATAAAAAAAGAAAAATCATAAAACGGAGGAATAAAAACATGAGCTCACCATACCCATATTTGCACCATTGTCCACCACCATCACTCCATCGAAAATGGTCAATTGGCATCATCAAATGTGTGCTCGAGCAACGACGAGCTCCAGTAACACAAGAAAAACTCTCTTTAAATGGTGGCTTGAAGAAGATGAAAACGGTGGGTCAACATCCCATTTAAAACATGACCTAAAAATTTCAACCGCCATTTTCAAGCAATTGTGGTGATCAAACTATCGATTTAAGACCACCTTATAAAAGTCCAAAAAAAAAAGAGTAGTATGTTACCGAGTATTAATTTTTGGCATTGTTCGGCACAAATAGTTAGTTTAGATAGCGTTTAGATGTTATAGGAGATTTTAGCTGTTTTTTTATTAATGATAAGCTATTTTACATTATTTGTTGGTTGTTTACGTGGGGGTTTAAAGTAGAAACATTCAATAAAAATAGCTGTAAATGTAAAAGTAACTGTTGAAATTAAAATGACAAAAAAAAAAAAAAAAAACATTATAATTACAATGGCTATTTTTTAACAAATATTTTACAAAAAGTGACATATTATTATATATAGACTGAGGGAGAACATATGAAATTAAATGAATTAGTCATTAACTATAATTTTTCCTTTTTTTTTAAACATAGATATAAAACTAAGCTTACACTGATTTACTATAAAAAATATTATTCGTATATTTTAATTAACGTATATTTTCTCAAAAATATGTTCATAAACAAATTAATAGGTTGAATGTGAGTTGGATAGGTAAGATAATTCTTATGCATGATCAGTTGAATGTCATTTTTTTTTTTGGTTAGTCGAAAAAGATATTACTATTATTAGACTAGTTTAACTGCCAGTTTAAATTTCAATGTGTATAAACTGAGACAGATTTTCCTCTTTTCTGATTGCACAATCAACAACACCATTCAATTTCAATTTCATGGGTTTCATCGCATGCGGATTTCATTCTACTAACCACTATCTTTTGCCGAATACAGCCTTCAACACTGTCTCAACATATACATTAGTAAATTTCAAATCTAGTTTTTTCTTTACATAATTTGAAAATACGAGGTATCGTGTTCCTGAACATCTTAATCAGAAGTCAGTAAAGGTTCCAAATTTTCAATCTTTCTCTATCTCTCATGGGTGCATAGAACGTAATAAAATAGCTCAACATTTAACAAAGTTGGAATGAAAAAAAGGGTGACATTAGCCTTCAAATATTTTATTTTAAAAGTAAGAAAGAGCGTTGTCAGAAATTGAAAATTTTAAGCATTTTCAAAGTAAGAATTTGAAAAAGACGGAGTCTACAATCAAAATCCAAGTGTAATATGTTTTTTTAACTTTTTTTAGTTAGAACATAGAAGAAACCGAAGAAATGGGCTTTTCTAGAATCTAGACCACCGCCCGAACAAAGGAAATACTACTAAACAATTGACTGACCTCCCCTAGTTACAACCTACTGTAGAAGACAAGAGTTTTATTTAATTTTTTCAGAGGTTAAAAAGTTCAAATTCTAATTTTGAACTCCATTTTTTTCTCTCCTGTATTTGAAGCCAATTTGTTATTTTGCATGCATGTCTACTGTATAATAATAGTAATAAGAAAAGTTGTGGGTTGGGTTTGCTTAACTAAAATACAAATGGGCTTGATTGTGGATCGGACTAGCCATTTGGTCCCATGGAGCGGTTTTTTCTTTATTTATTTTTCCATTTTTTAGACTACATACATAATTTCTTGTTGTGTATACTATAATATTCCATTCTTTTTTTAAAAAAAGAAAATTGTTTAACGTTCAATTTGGGCCCTAAACTGAATTCCAATATTTAAAATGACTATTTTCTTCAAATTACACTTTGTAATTTGTTGTAAACTGACTCAATTTGACCATTTTCATAATTTTAACCAAATTAAATTTCAATAAATAAAGAATACAAAATTGTGAAAAATGCAAAATTTTGCAAATTTACCAAGTTCAAGGTCTAATTTGAGAAAAGTGATTTTATGACATTTTGAACATTGATGTCAGATTTAAGTGCAAATTGAGTTATATTCCAAAAGAATCGAAAGATTTATATCTCACTTTAGGCGGAACTTTGTTATCCACAGTTCAGGGACCATTAGCCAATAAAGCATGTGGATAATTAGCCATAACACTTTCTAATAACTTTTAGAAATAAAAGCGTATATAAATTTTAAAAACTAGAGAAATATCACTCTTTGAACAATATTTCTTAACAAAATTAAAAAATTTTGAAAACATCATCTCCAGATATATTTATACAAATTTGTAAATACAACTTAATAACTGCAAATATTTTTTAAAATTTTATAAAAATTCACTAGAAACACCAGAAAAATGGTTGTCGCTGCCGTTTGGTGGTTTCTGATTACTTTCGCTGAAAAAACTTTCAATAAAAATCAATACCAATAAATAAAAATCAATAAAAGTCGATACCAATAGATAAAATTCAATAATAGTTGATACCAACAAACAAAAAATTTGTGAATAAGTGTCAATAAATGTATATTCAAGTCAATATTAGTTAATAAAAGTCAATAACTATATAACCAAGTCAATAAAGTATATATAAATAGTATGGTTGGGAGCCAGCAGAAGTGGTAAGACTTTTATTCTTGAATCCTAACAGACTGAGTTCGACTCTCTCTATCTACATCCGAGTGCATGAATTTATATATATGTTAAAAAAATAAAGTATATATAAATAAAATTGAAAAGTATATGTAAATAAATATATATACAAGTCAAAAAGTCCACATCGGAGATGGCCATCGGAATTTCACATGCCGGTGGACGACAACATCACATCAATAGAAAGCTCTCTTCATGTAGGTTTAAAAATGCCCTTCTTTCTCATGGAATATACCTCATATCACTGAAATATATCCAAAACCGTATGGGTACCTATTTATTCCAGCCACCAAAAATTTTCTCTTTTTCAGACGACACATATATTGACTTGAAACTCTTCCTATGATGAATCTAATAGTGCCCAAATCTCTATTGGAAAATCATTGGAGGGCCTCAAAAATTGCAAGAGAATATCGACAATGGCGATGAATTCCTACTGATCTTATTTTCTGGCCGACGAACAACAAAAGCTCGGTACCATAATGCTTGTCTTTGCCTGGGCTTTCATTTGGTGGCCTCAAATCGAGCGTCCAATAACCAAACTAGCATGAAATTGGGGGTTAAAGTTTCCCGGTTGCATTTTAACCCGGGTGTTGACCAGAAGTTTTCTTCCTCTTTTGGCCACGATTTAAGGGGGTTCTCGTGCCGGTGGAGCTCATCGTTACCTAAGCTCACGTTTGGCGACGTTGGTTGGCCATCTACTTCCGTCGGTGGTGGTAGTTAACGGTTGTGCAAGAGTGGATCTAGTTTTTATCAAGCCTCTATGTTTTTCAATAATGGTAATAATAATTTTACGAAAGGGTTAAAATTACAATAACACAAAAAATTATTATTTTCCTTATTATGCGATATGTATTAAAAGAAAACTTGAAAAATTGTGCTATATCCAATAATTTATCCCATAAAATGAGAAACATGTCTCTACTGATTCAAAATGCAATTGCATTCAATTTGAATTGTAAGATTATGAACATAAGATATCATGTTTGAATTGCAATTAGAAATCAATTTGTTTATTTGATATATTTCGCTATATGATTACGTGGTTCAAATTAGGAGCAGTAACTTAATTATTATTTATTATTTAATGGTAAGTTCATTATTGTTGGGTGGGTCCAACTAAATCTAATCCCTAGTATTCAAATCTATTTTTGGGCATCAAATCAAACAATTGCTTATAAATAAATTAATTAAGGGAAAATCAAGGTTTGAATATTGAAGTAAGCACATAGGTCTCCCAATTGGCTAGTGACATACACTATTACTTATGCATAAACAAATATTCTCAAATCAAAAGAAAGGACAGCATCAGAATCAGATGAAGAAGATCAGATTTATTTCTGACATATGCTTCCGAATTCCAATATCATAGAACAAATCGAATTTATATTGTACTACAAAGAACCTTCCTAGAAATAGACCAAGTCAAATTCACATTATTACAAGGAATTCCGATTAATATATAAAGCAATTAATTCAAATATAATTATGACTTAATTAAGATCTTAAACCCATATATAAACAACATGCAACCCATTTTACAGCAACCAAAATTGAAATACAAGGTTAAGGTAAACAGGGTAGTGTCTTTCAAAAATCAAATTAAGTTAATTAATTAAGAATTACAAAGTAATTAGAGAGACATTATTATACATGGAAGGCAGTAGCAAAGGGACGAAGGACAAAGAAGACAAAGGCAGTGGAGAAGTGCGTTACCGCGGCGTGAGAAGGCGGCCGTGGGGGAAATTTGCGGCGGAGATTCGAGACCCGTCGAGGCAAGGAGCAAGGTCTTGGTTAGGAACATTTGACACAGCGGAAGAGGCGGCACGTGCGTACGATAGAGCAGCATTTAACATGAGAGGTCATCTTGCAATTCTTAATTTTCCTAATGAATATTATTCTCGAGTGGTTGCACCTTCTTCTTCTCACCATCAATCGTCAAGCTCAGTTTCTGGTGCAATGGGGACGAGTTCTGGTGGAGGAAGTTCGAGTTCGAGTGGGCAAGAGAAGCAAGTTTTTGAGTTCGAGTATTTAGATGACAAAGTATTAGAGGAGCTTCTTGAAACAGAGGAGGAGAAGAAGAAACGACAACGAGATTGACGAGCAGCAGCTGGGTTTTGTTTAATGTGTTTTTTATTAAGCACGACGTGTTCAGGCCGACGCTCACTGTCATATCGTGTCTTGTTACTATTATGAGGAGTTTCCATATCTATGATAAGGATACCATACCAGATGAATAAATTATGGTTTATGTAGTATTAGCATATGAAAAATGTGAAGAAGCTTGATATTTTATGCCACAGATTTCTTTTCTGAATTAATTAACGATTTGCATTTTTGGAATTTAATTTCTTTTGCCAAATAAAGCTAATTAAGGCGAAAGTATACATTTTAATAATGGGTTGAAAAAATTCCAAATTTCGGAATTGTCTGCGAATCGGAATAATTGTCGTATCTGACCATATCTGAAAAAGAGGGTGTAAAGAAAAAACTATCTACCAAAGATAATATTGTTCCTTATGATGAAATGTTAGGAATATATATATATATTTCTAAAATAGGGAAAAAAATGTTGTCACTCAATTAAAAAAAAAATTAATAATATAAATTAGGTAATTTGTAATTTTAAGAACATAGTTTTACTTGGATTGAGAGTCTAACCTAGTACTTAGGGCCTATTTAGTTTAATTTAGTTGTCTAATAGCTGTTAGTTATTACAGGTAGCTAAACAGACTAGATATTTTGTAAATTTATAGGTAGCTGTCGTGGTTAATATATAAAATAACTAATAAAAGTATTTAATAAATTTAAATTAATGTATTAAATAAATTAACAGATATTAAATATCAATTACAATTATAATATTGTGAAAATAAAATTAAGTTATTTTCGTATGAATAAATAATATAAAATTCGAAATAATCCTATAAAAATCAATTTATTATTATTATTATTATTTTGTTTTTTTTACTATTAAGCTAAAAGCAATTTAATCACATACTATGTTTATATGAACCGCTTTTTTTTCTAACACTGTTTCTCTGCCAGGGTATGATTTGTATTTCTAAAATCCCAACACCAGCAACTGGCAGGGAGTACTGTGGCAGACGAAGCCACCTGACATGTACAACAAAGCCACCTGCGCATCTTGTCTCTCCTCCTCAAAACTGAATCGTCTACAGCACTTGTTTTATCCAATTTATGGTAATTAAGAGAAGGTGCATGTACCTGAATTATATAAACATATTCAAACTAATTCAAACTATATATATATATATATTTTTTTTCAAACCACATTCAACATAACAATCAATCTCCTAAAGTCCTAATTGAATCTACACATTAAAAAAAAAAAAAAAACATTCATCCCATTCATAGGATTTGTCATCTAACATCATAATACAAAATTAAAACATAAATAATAATTGGATGTACAAGGGGCATGCAAGGATAAACACAAAACCCATTATTAAAAAAACAAGGCTATTATCAAAGAAAAACATCGAATTTATGCAAATTAGAGGCATGTAATCGCATTAGGCTAAAAAAACAGAAACCCATTAATCCAATAATGCAAAATTAATTAATATTCATATCAAATATAATAACAATTATAGTATAATCAATAGAAATGAAGAATGCAGGAAAAGAAAGACCCATAAATCCTCACCCCAAATTTATGAAGATGATAATCGTCAGCCATTAAAAACCCAAAAATGCAATTAAAGATCGAAAATAAAATCCCAAAAGGGAAATACAAAAGTGAAAACCCAAAATTCCAGACAAAAACTGGAGCCAAAAAAAATAGAAAACCAGAAGAATTGAAAGAGAAGACAGTGAAAATGAAACGAAAGATAAGAAACCCAATTTAAAACCAATAAAAAAAAAAGTTGCAAAAATCAAGAATAGCCCCAAGATCGAAACGGAAATTACTGGACAAACCAAAATACCTAAGCTTTCTCTCTCTAACTCTCTGTATCTTTCTCTCTCTCTCTCTGTATCATTCGTTGAGCATATGAGCTGAATCCGCTATAGTATTGATGTTCTATCTATTATCTGTAGCTGATTGAAATCTTTACCAAATGCAAACGAAATAACGGATAGACTCCTAACAGCTATCTGCTACCTTCATTCTCAAAATCAAACTGGTTCTTAATATGTTGTGTTGTGACTTGTGACAATCCAGGCTTGTCACATGTGTTGATAAGGGATGATCACCTCATATTGTGTGGCACATGAGTTAAAATCCACATGTTCTCGATACTGTTTTAATGAAATCATATAAACAAAGCATTTAGTTGAGTACCAATACCAATGAAGAAAGATCATTGTCTAACTCGAATCCATTTAAAAAATTAATTGTGTATCTAACATGAATCTATTAAATAATAGAAGAATTCACTACTTGTCCTGCTTCAACTCTAGTTATTATTATTTTTAATTTAGCACTAATTATTTAAGTAGAAAATAACAAAAATTAAATAATTATAAAATAGATATAAAGTCTATATGTATTTCATATGAAATTTTATAAAATACATAAAAATATTCAAATAGGATAACATAAAGTGTTTAATAAGATAAAAAAGACATGGTTAGTCAAAATTTTCCATATAATATTTTTTGTACTTGAAGGATTTTTAAATGCATATTGAACATTCATTTGTCGATTACCTATAACGCCCCACACCCTTAACAAATAGTAAAATTTAATACAGGTCCTATTCTAAATACTACTAGTTAAAATTTAAAAAAGGACATGGTATGGTAGAGAGAGTATCTAGAATTATTGGCCCACTACCCTTCATAAGGTCATCTGGCCATGGGAGGTGGTAAAATATTGTTGTCCAAACTCCTAAATTTTTATTCTGTCCATAATAATTCAATATTGTTCACCAATTCATAAATTGCTTTAAATCCTCGTGTGGTAATGGTCCTGATTTTATTTTTGCTAAACGAATTTTTTTTGAAAAAATTAAAATTAACCTTTTACTTTTATATTAGATTTTGATTTTATGAACTTCAATTATGTTTGTTAACTTACAAATTACTACCTCCAATTTTTTCATTTCTTTACACCCTAAAAACACAAATACCAATACAACCCTACTTTTTATTAATACCAATACAAAATAATAATAAACAATTATCAACCCTTTACAACACTTACTTTTTCACCAATACCAATACAGAAATAATAATAAACAATTAAACCTACTTACCCAAAAAGGAAACGTAAAGAATTAAAAAATTTTGTCAAAAACGAAAACGTAAAGAATTGAAAAAATTTGAGGTAGTAACTCCCTATAAATAGTAAATGGAAGAATCAAAAGAAAGAAACCCCAAAATTAGTAAAGCCAAAAGTTCAATAATAATTTTAAGCTGATGTTTAAAGAAATTAAAAGAAAAAAAGTTTGATTGTATTAAATTAAGATAGTGAATATGTAGATGAAAGCATTTTTATTATTAAAAACGCTAAATTTAGTTTTTTTTTTATTTATACCGCTTCGGTATAAGCTTTTAGTCATTTATACCCAAAATCAAGCCCAAGGAGTTGTCTAGTGGTAAGGCACTTCTTTCTTGAATTTGAGTTCCCGGGTTCAAGGCTTATCAAATCCCCTTTCCCATACTTTCCATCTAGAATAGAGTATCTATGTAAAAAAAAAAATTTATACCCAAAATCATGGTATTTCTATCTATTTTTAAAATTTCGTCAAATTGTGAACAACGGAATCTTGAAATATAAATCCATTCCTAAAAACAAACCTATATAAGTATATCCATAAAAATCAAACTTAACAAATTCATAACTAAGAATAGCTCCATTCTTATTATTGTACACGCTACAATGTGTTCCTAACTCCAATAGCAAACTCCTACAATATATTCATCATTACCGTGTTCTTTAGGGAATGTCTCTATCTTTGTCAAATGTAGCTGTCACAAAATATTTGCTACCTGTTTCACCAAATATTTACCTAACAATAATAATTGAGGAGGATTATCCATGTGCATATGCCAAAAAGGACTAAAATAGAATTGATACAATACAATAGTTTCTTCTTCTCGTGTGTTTAGCAATTATATTAACATTTTTCCAATTAAAAAATGTTAAAAGGTACAAAGTACAATTATTCTAAGATAGCTCTGGAAATAATTTTACAGCGTTCAAGAAAAAATAACAAACAATTATCTGATAATAATTATATCAACAATTTCTTAGAAGTAAAAACATCGAGAAACTAAGATATCTTTAATTGTATGAAGAACATCAGAGAACCAAACTCACGTAGTAACGTCTAATATATGATAAATATGAGACACAGACCAATATGCAAGGAAGAGATGGGTATGCAATGTACAATTGATAAGAATACTGCATGTGAGGTTGATCACCTGTATTTCTCAAGCAATGGTTATATTATAATCCTTAGACCTGAAATTACTATGAGTTCTTAGGTGATTTTTTCATATGTTTTGACATATGCCAAACGTATCCGTAAAAGGGTAACAAGTATGGATACGATTGGGTATGCCAGGAATCACGCTTAAAACATGAGTAAAGAAAAGGCATTGCCACTCTTTTTCTGAGAGATGAGATATTATCGGCCAATTGATTAGTGAGACTGAGTAGTGTATGGTCATACCTAGATAAGATGATAAGTGTTATCATCTATTTGTTTTAGTGAGTATTACTGAAAAATCAATGAAATGAATTAGCAATAATAAGAGTAACTAATGACATGTCTTATGCTAATCATTGATATCAGTAAAGGCAAAGGATTGTATAAGATTACTATAGACTTTATCGGTTCGTAAAGACTGACACTCATTTCAAATTGGATAATTATAATTTGTCTTGCTAGAAACCCATTAAAATTTATGGACCTAAATAATGTTTGAGTTCATTACCAACGTTAAACGAGCCTTTTGAATTGCACACATAAAAAGATTCGGTTGGACTTAAAAATTTGTTTTTGACCCAATTAATTAATAAATTAGAATATCCTATTTTGACTAGGATATGACTGAATCTAATAGGTTGGAAGGGAAGGGAAGTGAGGTTTTCGGTGGATTTAAAATACAATCCGAAAAACTAATCCATGCCATTCCCATGTTTTCAAAGAAGGGATAAGTGGGCCGGGTTTTCGGTGGCTTTGGGATTTTAAATGACCGAAAACGTTAAATGACCGAAAACGTAGTGGCCACGTGATCTTGAATTTTCAAATCGAAATTAGAAACTTAAAAAGAAAAAAAGTTGTTTGGTTTTTTGAAGAAGTAGAACGAACAGAAATTGGTTCTCTTCTTCTTTTTCTATTCAAAAAGAAAAAACAAATAGGTTCTTTTTGCTGATTTTCATTTCCTAATTCGATGGTACAACAGGAAATACAAATCTTTTCGCTTTGACGTAACATTTTAACGACAAGTCTTTTCGTTTGCAAAAGGCAAAACGTAAAACTTCTTCATCTTCGATTCGGTTTTTGTTTTCTCAAAGAAAATAAGCTTTGTTTCAATGCTAGCACACTTTCATCCTCTCTTGATATTGTGTGTGTGGAAAAAGAGAGGAGTCGTACTTTGACCTAGTCATTCCGTTTGTGAAAAGTATTCCGTAGGGAGGCTTCGATCAAACCAGTCTAAAACACGTTTTATATCACTAAACATCCCTTCATTTGATTGATTTAATAGAAATTAGTCTAGAATTGTTTCCCATATGATTTATTGCTTTTGTTTGTCTCAAACTTCATATTTGATACGTTCTCTGCATATAGTAATTCAAGCAAAAAACATGTTACCAAATTATTATGCGAATTACCCAACATATTTTAACTATTTTGTCCGAAGTACGCAGTTTAGCCCTATCTATTTGCTCAACCCTTACTATAAAACAAACGTCCTATATATTCACAGCAGTATTCTCTCTTCATTAGATTTCATTTGGAGAACCAATCGAAAAATACTGCAAAAATATAAGCGTGCGGCAACAATAGTAATATAAGAATCAAGAAGTTCGTAAATCATAATATCTCGTTGTAGTGTTGTGTTATTCCTGCAAACTTATTTTTAATTTTTTTTTGACAGACGATTTGATACATAGACTTTTATTTTTTGAAAACTGACTAGTATTTTATTGCTAGATAATATAACTTATAATTAGTTTAAATTTATCCATAACCAATAAAATAGTTTTCAGTCATATTCCAATTGTAATTTAAATTTTTAATATAATATATATTTCCTTTATTTTGAGATATATATATATATTTTGGTTACAAATAGAATAAATAACTATGTATTGTTACCTGGAAATTTTTACAAAAATTTCAATATCTTCACCTTAAACTGTCAAAGTGAAGGGGAAAAAATAGAATTAGTAAACACAGCAGTTTTCAGTATTTTATGTTAGAACTTATAACCTCCGTTTAATTTTTAGCTTTAGAATACGATTCTTTTTTTTTTTTAAACATATTTATTATAAGTATATGGACTGCCTTTTTTTTCTGAGATAAAATACTAATTTTAATAATAGTTATTCAAAAAAGTCTACTTCGCCAAATAATAATGGAAAAATAATTAAATATTTTAAATATGAAATTCAAACTGCAGGGATTAAAAGGAAAGCTTTACCTTTTCATTTTGATGTATCATTTAGAAGGAAAATATATATGGAATTCGGCTTTTGATATTGAAGAACTCGCCTGATCAAACCACACAAGCTTTTAACTTCATAATTGGCTTATTTGATTTCACATTCAGTAATATAATCATATTGCAAAATAGTAGAACTCATTAATAAAAACCAAAAAATATACAAATAATATTCGTGCGTAAAAATAAAAAATCTTGTAAAAAATAGAACTTCACTAATTGTATGGCATTCTTCAATAATCCATGAGAAATAATAGAGAGAGAGAAAGAAGAATGAAAAAGATCCAGAAAATGAATAGAAAAGATGTATGTAATGCACACAGCGAAATAATTTGAAAGTTTTAGGGTAGATATAGATAATCAATTTTAAATTTTAATTTAGTTATTTAAAAGTTTTCAGTTAGTTATTTAAGATATATAATCTATTTTTTAAAAAATTATTTTTTAAGATAAGCATCATGTAACAACCATTATCTTAAAATAATAAATTTTAATTTAATATTAAGATAACTAATCCAAGAAAATAATTTAGAATTAGACATTAGGTTCAGAGTTCAGAATATTAGGTTCGAATTTAGAATAACGGGTTTATTGTATTGTGGTGCTTCAGAGCTAGGCTTGAATTTAAGCTTGAACGCTATTGCTTTTATATACATAGATAATTAAAAAGTAGGTATTTAAGAATTAATGTTAAAAAATACAATTTTTTCGAATATGATAAAATTTAGTGGATTATTTATGTGAAAATTACTATTTCATAATAAAAGGACTAACTCCTAATATTATACAAAATTCAGAGACGAAAAAAAAAAATCCCCCCAAAAAATTGCACTTCCCAAATTTCATGCCCTATAGGATACATATAACATCTGGATATATACATTATGCATAAACAAAAATGTTTACATAAGTAACATCAACAACTTAAATTTAAAACATAAAAAATATAGTTACATATATATTAATTTCTTGATCGGTTTCGATCAATACATGAAATAAATCAAGTACATGCATGAAACTTTATATTTATATGGAATTATTTGAATCCACTTGTATACAAATTGAATCGAGTTGTGCTGATTCCACCCATAAGCCATAAGTATAATATATTCTTCACACCCAATATTTGATCTAACCTTTTCCCATTTGTGTTTATGAGAATCAAAGATTTAGACAAGTACTGTCAATTAAAGAGGCAACAAAGCATTAGAATAAAGCAAATGATTCGTTGTTCAACACAACAACTCTTCTAGAATTGTCATATTAAATTAAAAGGTTCCCTCAATTGCTAATTTGGGTCAATCATATTTTGGAGCCCTTGTACTATTATTCTTTTTTTTTCATTAAGCCCCTCCATGTATTAATAGATGCATTAAACCCCCTGTACTATAGATGTGTATCTCACAAACTCCTTCTATTAGAAATTTGAAGGAGCATAGAGTGCATGTAAACTTAGTTCACGTGAACCGTCAATAAATATTTGAAACAACGGCATTTTGTGAGGATTATTAAAGAACAAAACTAATTTCTTCCTACTTTGTTTCTTCCTCTTCGCTTCTTCATCTGCAAAAAATAAAATAAATATACATGAATTATTTCCTTTAATCCAAACTACAAACCCATCAAAGCATTTGCAAGATTATAAGCACCTTGATTAATTATCAAACATGAATTTGCAAACCTAGCTCTAATTCCAAATATCACTAGTTGATTTAAATCAGTAGTGCAGCTTTGATGCAACATTTAAACTAAAATTTTACATATTACAAACAACAAAGGGAATGAAGGAAAAATGAAAGCAAACAAAGGGAAAAACCATACTTGAGTCAGAAGCATGCATCATCAAGTAAGACATAGAACAACTGGTGGAGAAGACAAAACACACCATAAACGGTGACCTTTTCTTCGTTTCTGGTCTAGGTTGGGCTGCTGTTTCGTGTCTTTCTTATTAATTTGAAATTGAAATAGATAATTTTCTTGCAAAGCTCAGCAATCATTCTCTTTTTGGTTTGCCTCAGAAGAAAAATCAAAATCGGAAACAAAATCTTATCTAATCGTCCATCCACGATTTTGTAATTTCTTTGAAATCATAAGACCCAAATGTCAAATTATGCAATCATGATTTCATAATTTCTATGAAATCGGAAGACCCAAATACATCAGTTTCTCCAAATTGATTCAAAATTTTATTTCTTTGACAAGATAAGATTTTGTTTCTGATTTTGATTTTACACCATAAACGGCTACCTTTTCTTCATTTCTGGTCTAGGTTGGCTGCTGCTTCGCGTCTTTCTTATCAAATTAAAATTGAAATAGATAATTTTCTTGCAAAGCTTAGCAATCATTCTCTTTTTGGTTTGCCTCAGAAGAAAAATCAAAATCGGAAACAAAATCTTATTAAATTGCCCATCCACGATTTTGTAATTTCTTTGAAATCGTAGGACCCAAATATCAAATCATGCAATCACGATTTTGTAATTTCTATGAAATCGGAAGACCCAAATACATCCGTTTCTTTAAATTGATTCAAAATTTTGTTTCTTTGACAAGATAAGATTTTGTTTACGATTTTGATTTTACACCATAAACTGCGACCTTTTTTTCGTTTCTGGTCTAAGTTGGGCTGCTGCTTCGCGTCTTTCTTATCAAATTGAAATTGAAATAGATAATTTTCTTACAAAGCTCAGCAATCATTCTCTTTTTGGTTTGCCTTAGAAGAAAAATCACTTGATTCCGCAGAGTTTCCTGTACAAATATATCCCTCTTTTTTTTATGGGAAAGCACCTGATTTCCAAGACTACCATAAGAGTGTGACCTTGAGTTTCTTGTAGTAGAATGGGAAACAGGCCTTTGGACATGATGGGCTCCTCCCGCGCGGAGAGAATGTCTAATTTTTGTTCTTATTCCAGCTCTTTCTAGTCATTCAAATGTTTCTTTTCACACTCATTATCAATCTCACATAACACAATTATGAAGAGAAAAACAAAATTATTTGTTACAACATATGGTAAAAAAAAAAAATTCCACAGTTATCCAAACCCTTAATTTTACACAATACAATCACATGTTGTGGAGAAAACAAGCAAAAAATTTATTACCACAGATAGTAATTGTCACGTTCCAAAATTGGAGTCATAATTGGCTTGCAGTCAAGCTGAAATCCGACCACACAAGTTTTAAAATTTGATAATAAACATGCAATTTAATATAAAAATCACTATTTAAAAATTCCCTTTTAGATTATATGACTCAAAATTAAATTTATTTATAAGTCAAAAATCTTCTAAAAATAAAATAATACTAAACTCTATAACTGACTCAAACTACTCGAAATTGCTTAGCTCAAGGAGAAAAGAGATCGAGCCTCGCCTTAGTAGAATATCAAGAACCTGCAATACAATATCTAATAGGGTATAAATAATTAGATTGTTCAGTAAATCCCATGTGTGCCGAGGGACGCCTAACATACACATAATTTATATTATCACGCTACAAATAAGATCACATAAAACTGGTATGTTGAGAAGACCTGCTCAACGATTTTAACTATACTTGTTCCTCCTCAGGTTATCAAGGTTACCCTTGGATAACACTGCCATACACAAACATGAATTGAGGCTATCTTTCAATAGCACTGCCACAGGGTTACCTTAATAATAATAATAATAATAATAAAAATAAAATTTCTCCTGGTCGATTTTGACATCCGTCATACTCTTATCATAGCATGCATTGCTTGTTAATATCAAATAATTAATTAAATAATCAAGCAATCATTCAGACGTATTATTCCTCAACTCTAAGCACCCATGAAATTTGCCTCAGGTCCTGCCGCTAACAATCTACCACGTGGAACTCTGAGTATTGACCAAGAAACAACTTCAACAATATGCAACCTAGATGTATAGGATATTTATTAAACACATACCGATGAAACTTAACATGTGATTCAATTACGTGAAAATGCGATTTATGAAATGAAATTATGCAATACTTAATTTAAGTCTATAATTCTAATTAATCAAAATTTTTAATTAACCCAACTTACACTAATAATCAAATCAAACTTCATAAGTCTAACAGTACCCCTAATTTGTTTATTACTCATATTTGCTATTTAACGTACCTAATCAATTCTAACCATAATTACCCTCCAAAGATGATTTTCTTGATTACATAATTAACCAACCAAAATTCTTAAGCCTAAACAATAAATTCAATCTCACAAATTTTAACAATTTACAATTCCTATATGCTACTTATAAAAATTTGAACAAGGTTCCCTTTATAATCCAAATATCCAAAGTGTCAAGTAAAATTAAATTCAACCACCAATATATATTAAATTACAACTAAAATAAATAGTCTATCCTAACTAATTCAACTCATTTAAATTAAATTACAAACCAAATATTAAAATTTTAGTTATAACCTAAACCTCCAAATAATTACCCATAAACCACGAAAACACACCAATCATGCAAAATGATATTTTTATAATTAACTTATGAACTAAATAGCATTATGAAATGACTTAAAATGTATGCATGTACATGTACCTTTATAATTATATAAAAACTCAATAATACGTAAAATTTAATTTTAACGTTTTAAAATAGTGAACATTGAAATTATTATATTTCTGAAATTTCCAAACACATTTTTCCTAAACAAAATGAAAATAATGCCCAAAAAAATAATAGCTATTTTATGTCCAAAAATATCTTTCATTAAAATGTATTTTGAAATAATAAAATTGGAAGAAAACCAAAATATTGTCCTGTTGCCGACAGAGGCGGACCCAGAACTTTTAGTTTGGTGAGGCACTATATAAATAAATAATATCATAAAAATCAGTAGTTTGATGGGGCACTTTTAATTTTTACATGTAAATTTCAGTATTTTTTTAACTTTTGGCTGCCGAGTTGACTCGCTATTGAAAGCAGGCTCACAGGTGCAAACCACACCCGTCTGGCATTTTTCCAGATTGGTCCCTAAGTCTACTTTTTTTCCCCTTCCTTAATTTTTTTCTTCCAAACAGACCCTTCTGTCCCTCTCCATCAGTCCCTCACACTTCTATTTCTTTTCAATAAAGTCCATAACCTAATTTCTAATTCATACCAAATATATTTTATTTAATTTTTTAAATACTCCAAAATAATTAAATATCCAAATTAATAAATAACTCATAAAATAATTTCTAATACCTAAAATAATTATTTTAAGGCCAATAATTTTTTTCATAATATCGTTTATTTATTTATTTACGACCCCTAAAATATTAGACGATCATCTGAGAAACCGAAAATCTCTAACTCAAAACTTAAGCAATATTATACTCGAAATTCTTATGTGACACCTAAATTATACTAAGAACACCAAAATCACTCTTAAATTTTCTCAGACTTGCCAAATGACTATTTTACCTCTATTCTCAATACTATCCAAAATCATACGTATTTTACACAAAATTTCACTACGGATGCAACTACACTAATGACTATGACTAAACACACTCTCCAACATTACCGAATATTATAGTAACACACAAAACAACTCAGTACCACACAAATAATAAATGTTCGATCGATTTCAAAAAAAGTAGTGGACTTATTAGTGGATTGTAAACTTCTCAAGCAGTTTAGAAGCATTCAAAGATGATTACAAGAACAAGAATTTATTTGCAATACTAAATTGAGCCCAAAACCAAACCTAAACTTCATATTCCCCCAAAGGTTTTTTTATTGTCAAATTAAGTTTTTAAATTAAATTATAAAATTAAAGTCCATCTAAAGCATCATCAAGATTCAAACTTCTAATCTCGGGTCAAAGAGGTGTATCATGAATATATAATCTATAGCTTTAACTTTTTAAAATTTTTCCTCAATTAGAAACAGGGTTCTAATGGTATATATATAAGAGAGAGATGATTGGTTATTGGATGGATTTATTCTAATTACACACTTTTTTTTAAACTAAATTACCATATAATATTAAAATTTGAAAATTTTATTCTCAATTATAAATAACACATATCAACTAATTTATATCAGTTTTTTATATACTGATATAAGCAAGTTTTTAAATTGGAACCTTATGAATATATTTAGAAATTAAACATACTGACGTAGGAGGATTTTTTTTTTAGACCACTAGAGTATTGATACAGATCCTATGATTATGTAACATATGCATTTTTCTCATTAAGCTAAGTTTTAGTGTGCAACCTTAAGAGTTGCTTTACTACCAAAAAGCGTAAGGTTACGGGTCTCATTAAGCTTCTTTAATTTTTTTTTTCTTTGAATCATATTGTGTTTACACTGGATTTCAAGACAAATAATAGTAGATGGTAAATTGTGGAGTTTGACTTTGTATTGTAAAGTATATAATATCAACAAATTCAACCGTATAAATTATTTTATATCTAACTTATAATACAACTAATTTAAAAAATGAGAATACCCTGCTTTTGATTAATGCATACAATCCATCTGATAACTAAAAAAATTCAAAAACAACATGTGTAGCGTTCTCCATTTCAAGAACTTGCATTACAGAAAAAGGTTTCTGAAAAATAGAAGTTCGAAAAGAGAAGGAGTTCGAAATGTGCATTGGAATCACCATCAAATAGGAAGCTATCAAACAAAAATTGAAGTTAGGTAAATGTACCACAAAAATAGAACCAAAAGGTGGAAAAAAGTTATATTCACGGTAAAATCATTTGATTTGACACTAATAATATGCGTTCTAGAAAAGTATACCATTTTTTACCTAATCTCTGTACTTCAATGGAGGGAATATGAAAATATCATTTCCAAAACGATAAAAATATGAACTTAAACACATGAAATTAATACATGCTCAGTAAGCTTCTCTTCTCATTAGAGAATGTCCTTCCAACAGTAGGGGAAAAAACCTCGTTAGACTTCTTCCTTGTTATTTTCTACCCAATAATGCTAATTATACAAACAAATGCAGCATTACATTTGTTTTCCATAATCAAGTTTGACATAAACATTTGATTAAACTAAACATGCCTTACATGGGTTTTTTGATGATTTAAGAAAATGTAAATAAAATTAGTAAAAATTTCCTTCTTCACTTCTTGTTCTTTTGCTCCTCTGGCTCAAGCATCTCTTCCAATAACTTATCATCTAAATATTCAATTTCAAACACTTGCCTCGTCGAAGAAGACGAAGAAGCAGAAGCAGAAGCAGAATGAGAATGAGAATCAGCAGCAGCAGCAGCAGAAGAAGAAGAAGAAGCGGCAGCAGCTCTTGTTAGAGGATACTCACTGGGGAAATTAAGAACGGCTAACTGTCCTCTCATATTATAAGCAGCTCGGTCATAAGCTCTGGCTGCTTCCTCTGCCGTGTTAAAAGTTCCAAGCCAAACACGCGCTCCATGTCGATTGGAATCACGTATCTCCGCCGCGAACTTGCCCCAGGGCCGCCTTCTAACGCCTCTGTATTTCACTTCTCCGCCACTAGTTTCGTGCTTACTGCTTCTTTCGTCAGCCATGCTTAATTGTAAGAGCAGTGTATGTATTCAATTTTTATTTTATATATATACCAAAATAAACACTGCATGGGTTATATGTTGGTGCTTGTAAATAATATTTATACGTACGGAAAAGGGCATCAATTGAAGGTCAAAAAGTAGAAAAGGTTTGGCCACGTGGAGAATCAAGTGGTCCGGAATCAATTAGGCGTTCAGAACGGAAGTTTCAATATGGATTATGGCCTACAACGCGAGTCCAATGTACCTGGATGGTCAAGCCGATGGCTTTCAGCTTCAGGCTTAGAATGAAGCCTCTTTCCTTTCCTTTCATAAGATATCACTTTAATTTAGCCACGAAAACTTCACAAGTACGTAGTAGTATTATTTTTTTAATTATTTTAGCCAAGTAATAGACATATAATTATAAATTCTTATGAAGTATCGATACAGAAATGTCACTACTGTATTATTTGCTGAAAATTTTTAAAATATTCTGGCCACAAATTATGAAATTAATACAAGATTATTCGCTGTGACGTTTACGTGGTAATAATTAACGGATACAGATAATGGTTGGGCCACACACATCAATCACCATGGTGTTATTGTGAATTGTTTATGAATTTTTAAAAATGTATATATGGGGTATGTACTTGTATATGCTCGAACCATTCTATATTAGATGGTTATTGAGGAATATATTTGTGTTTTTATAATTTTAAAAGGCCAAATCTACTATTTACTGGATTTTAAAAAAAAATATTCTACAACTTATTAGGCTAAAAAACTCTTATTACCTCCCTTCCTATACTTTTTTTGCATTTTAAGTGTTTTAAAAAATAACTGAGACTTTAGCACTTTTATAGAATTAGGACAATTATGATTTTTGTTTTTTAGTGGTTTGAGAAATAAAAAATAATTTTTTATTTTTTTATTTATCTTTAAGTGGTTTGGAGAATAAAAAATAATTATTTATTTTTTAATGATTTGGGGAAATAAAAAGTAATTCTTTATTTTTTATTTGTATTTTAGTGTTTTTGGCAATAAATTAAAGCATTTTTAGTAAAAAAAAAAAGGGAAGCAAAGAGCAAGTAAATAGTAAAAGTCTCATTTATTTAGAAACAGATGTATATATATAAAGTAGTTTTTAACTTAATAATTATAAATCTAAATCTAAATTAGTAATAATAAATTTCACTGTAAATGGATTGAATAATGGCTCTTAAAGTCCAAATTTTTAACACATAATGGAACATGAAGAATATATAAAATTTTACAAGTCTTCACTTCTAAACAAAATGATATTCCGAACCACTAAAAGATGACTCGAGGGAGGTCGGACCGTCTAGAATAGAGGGTCGATAGGTGAGGTATAAGAGATATCGAACCGAGCCTGCACACAAGAAGGAATAAGATCGGGCGAAGCCCTTAGGCAACCACTCCGATGCTTAAGTTAGGATTTGCTTAGCTCAGAAAGGAATAATCAGAGAAAGCAATAATCTGAGATACCTGGCACAGTAATCGAGGTTTGGTATTTATAGGCAAGAATCTCCTAACATTCTGTTATAGTACGGGTGGACAATCTCTGACATTTCCTTAGTACTTTCAGTGGCTTTGTCGAAGTACGGTTCTGCAGTAGCCATGACGTCAGTTTCTAATCTGCTTTTGGCGCTTTCTAGACCGATGTCTTGGGTGCAGGTTCTCTGGCGTTGGTTAAGTCAATGTCGCGAGGTCGCCTCCGGACATCGGATGATAGGCCGATGTCCGGACCTTATTAGACCGGGTAGTCCACAGATCTTCGAGCTGAACTGTCTGGTTGAGGGGTTTAACCGACTTATTCATTGGTTTAGAGGGACGGTATTATCA
>CATIWJ010075662.1:0-11369 GCA_949640765.1 Croton laevigatus | reverse complement strand
GTAACAACAAGCGTCTCCCAACTGTCAGGCAGAGAACTCAGAAGCAATATAGCCTGCTCTTCATCTTCAAGAATCCATTCAGCAGCACCGAGCTGATTTACGAGATCCTGAAACTAACTCATGTGTTCTGTTACAGAGGTAGCACTATGCAATTTGTGGTTTACTAAACGTCTCATCAGCAGCGTTTTATTTCGAGCAGTTTTGGCTTGATACATACTTTCAAGCTTTTCCCAGAGTCTATACGCACTCTGTTCTTGAGCAACATGATGGTATACACTATGATCGATCCACTGTCGAATTTGTGCAATAGTTTTCTTGTTCATCTTAATCCATTCTTCATCCGTCTTTCCACCGGGTTTAACACATTTGCTGTCGAGCGGCTCAATTAAATCCTTCAAAATTAACAAATCCTCCATACGAGGTTTCCACATGTTGTAATTTGTGAAAGTGAGCAGAATCATGGTATCCAAAAATGATTTTTCCATGATAAAGTATAAAAACTTTGCTTATACCAGATTTTGGAGGCAGAATTAGTCTAAACGGAGCTCACGGTTGGATCCGGAACGCTGAAAAACGTTAAAAACTAGTCTTACTTCTTCGAAAACCAGCCTGGAAACAACTGAACTGGACCTCCAAAATAAACTGAACCGAACCAGATCAGTTCAAACCAGAGATCTGCTCTGCTGGTGACGTGGCAGACAGAGAGAGGGCCACGTGTCACCTCCTGGAATTCCAACTGGTGTGCTGACGTGGCAACTGGAGCTGACGTGGCAGACAGAGAGAGGGCCACGTGTCACCTCCTGGAATTCCAACTGGTGTGCTGATGTGGCAACTGGAGCTGACGTGGCGACCACGTGGCTGCTGACGTGGCACCGGCTGACGTGGTTGTCTGACGTGGCAGGTGATATGGCACTTTGGCTGATGTGGCGGGTGACGTGGAGCTGACGTGGATCGCCTTCCTCAAAGATTGGCGCGTGGGGCGCGTGGACCAAACCGGTTTTCCCACTCGCAGGCGCGTGTGGCGCGTGCGGTGTGCTTTGGCTGCCGTTTTTCCTCCCAAAAATTTCAGAATACTCCTCTCGTCAAGCCCTTCCCAGTGATATGGTCAAATTTTATTTTCGAGCAAAATTTGAAAACACGAAATTTGGACAGTATGTGTTTTTGGAGAGAAAAAAAAATTTTTATGGAGCTCACCAAGACTCTGATACCACTTGTTAGGGTTGGAAAATTCTTTTATTAATCACAAAATAGAATTACAAGAGGAGCCAAGCTTACTCAATAACAAAAAACCAACCCTCTTAAAACTCACATTTTCTCTCAACAAAAACACACTCTTCCTCACTCACACACACTCTCTCTCTCTGTTTTCTGTGTATTACAAATAATGAAGATAGCCTTTATTTTTTTTAGGGCAGAATAAGCTTTGGAACGGCATATTTCTTCTGTCTACTTGGAAGACAAAATGATGACTTTGTTGGGTTATTATTTGACTTCATGATGGCAAAGTTGGTGACTATCTTTTGACCATTTGACTTTCTTTGATGGTGGTTGGAAGAATCTGGACTTTTACAGTATTGTCACAATAAATTGCAGTTGGTCCTTCTTGTTTGAACTGAAGTTCTTTAAGTATCCTTCTAAGCCAAATTGCTTGACAGGCACAAGCTATTGCTTGGTCTTCTCCAACTTTAATAACACCCCCTTACACCCAGATTTATCTAGAGCGTGACATCACTAGTTTCTTTGCAGGAGATCACCCATTATGAGTGCAAGGCCCATCACGGGCCGCCTATTTCGGACCATCGTCCCAACATTGGTAAAGAAGACAGGCTCTGATATCATGTTAAGAATCTGGACCTAACTTGGGTTTTTAGGTGAGTTAGGCTCAGATTCTTAACACATTTTTTTTATAACATATCTATGTAAAATATTTTTGACCCTAGTTAAATTTGGATCTAGCACCGCATTGGTATCAATCCATAAAAATGGCATTGCTCTTAAAGAACAGACTAAAATTTGTTGGTCGAACCATTCTCATTCCTTCGAGAGACAATCCACAATATTCTATTTGGGAGAGATGTAGTAACACGGTTCTTTCTTTGCTAGTGAACTTTGTGAGTCTAATGATTTGTGCAAAGCATTATCTGGTTTGGTGTTAGTAGATAAGTATGGGCTAATATGCGTGAGTGATTTTCTCAAGGCAATATTGTTAGTCTTGGTGATTTACAAGAAGAGATTTACAGCCTTAAGCAAAGTGAGTTTTCTGTTAATGAATTCTTCACGAATCTGAAAATTCTTTGTGTTGAATTTGTGAATATGTGACCCATTGTAATACGACCCATGGAGTATGAAGTTGGGATACAAATTGTAAGATAGAGCTTGAGGGTGTCCTTGCAAGGCTATTTACAACATGCTCTTTGAGCTTAATTTATAATAATTAAATAGAAAGATGTGAATTTGATCAATAGGATTAGGGGTTTCAAGAACTCTATTTTTCTTGGGATTTTCTTATTATCTTAGCATCAGAGCTTTGCCTTAATTTTATTGAACTCATATGTACATGTAGCCACGAGCCGAGCCAGTTTTGGGTCGCAGCCTTGCGGTTCATGGGCGAAGGTGGGGGAGGATAGAGATCGAACCGTAGCACGGCGGGCCGGTTAACCAGCAGGCCATGATTCTGTCAGGTATTCACGAGCTAAGGTGGTTTAGGCAATTTAACTGGTTGTTAGTTCATGGGTTCGGGCAAAAAACTGTTATGGTTCAAAAAAAAATTTTGACCTGAATCGGACTGAAGATGCTGAGATTTCGGGCAGAGCCTTGGCAGGGCAGGTTAGGTAGCCAAGAACCAGCGGTTCCAGAGGGCCGACCCGGACCGTGGCTACCTCTACTCATATATATCTTTATTTACTTTCTTCTTTGTTTATTATTGGGGGAAAAAAAAATCTTGCATTGATGTTCTTAATGTTTTCCTGGTTGATTCTAGGGTTATGGTTTGAGAAAAGAGAAAAGAAAAAAGAAAAGAAAAGAAAAGAAATTAAAGACGTTTAAATTTTCACAAGTCGTAAAAATTTTCCTTAGGGGTTATGGAAATTTCTGCCCACTTTTGCAATCTTTACCATGGGTCATGGAAGTTTTGTACAGGGTTGTTAAATCTTTTGCCCACTTTTGCTGGTTTTCCCATTAGTCGTGGAATTCTTCACATGAGGTTGTGGAAATTTTTGTCATGTTTCTCTAGCTTTTCCACAAGTCGTGGGATTTATTTTGAAAAGTGCAATAGTTACTCTAAAGGAGAGGAAATAAAGCTTAAAGATAATTAATTTATGCAGCAGAGATTATTGATGGTAATGACTTGTTAATGTCATCAAAGGTTATTTATGACATTACCCCTTGTGAGGGTGATAATGAAGATCAAACATGAAGAGTATTGGTGAAGATTCATCACCAAGAACAAAAGAAGCTACTACTATTTTCCGACATAAAAACTCTATAAGAAGACTTGAAAGAAAAAATTGATATGTTGGGTCGAGTTAGGAAGCACATCCAGAAGAAGTAAGTACAATCAATTTTTTTGCTCTTATCAATCAAGTTGATGATTGCATGTCTATTGCAAACATGGAATTTATTTTGTCTAACAATAACTTTGATGCTTATGAAAAGAAATTCCAGATTTTTCAAATTGATGATATGCCACAAGTCAGCGGGTGAGATTTCAAAGTTTTTTTATTCTTTTTACTACTTTTGCATTTTAAAACTCAAGGACAATTTTTCTCCAATAGGGGTATGGTACGACCCATGGAGCATGAAGTTGGGATAAGAAATGTAGGATTGAGCTTGAGAGAGTAATTGTAAGGTTACATGCAATATTTTATTAAAGATATGCTTTTTTGGGCTTATTTTGTAATAATTGTGTTTATTTAAAATTTATTTATTTAGGCTTAGCCTAATTAGATTAGTTTGAAACATATGTTGTTCTTTTGAGCTTGTTAAGTATGGGTTAACTAATCCATATCCATTAGAGTTTAGTGTGTCAATTGTAACACTATAAAAGGATCTTTATCCTTGTAAAAAGGAAATTTTTTGTCAAATTGAATGAAAAAAATTTCAAAATCTCTCAAGAGAGATGTGTTGCATTCTTGATTACTTTAAATTGATTTGCAACAGCAAGTGCTTTCAACGTGAATTAATTTATGTTTATTTTGTGATTGAGTCTCAAAAATATGTTGTTGGAATTTGATCTAGCATGTTTCATTGTATAGAAAGTTGAGAATTTCAAGAACTTTAATTTTCTTAGAGTTTCTGTATCACATTCCATCTTGTGTTTGTAATGTTGATTGTGTGTGTAATGCTCTCAATATTGTGAAGAATATTTCAACAATCTAATTATGTTAATTAGATTCTTAATAGGATTGAATGAGAATTTTAACATTGTGGGATCTCAAATTTTGTTGAGGGAAACCCTTCGTCCAATTAGCATTCTGAAATTGCTACATGTTTCTTTCGCAAACCAAATTGCTTATTTCTTTACGAATCCTCGTATTGCTTTAGCTTTTGCTCATTCCAAATCCAAGTTGGTCGTCCATCCTTGTACACTCCAGCTTGAGAGGGATAATGCAGAATAAATTATTTCTATACATGCTAAAAGTTAGGGTATCACATTTAACTACTAGTAAAAACAGAGGAGCAACTTTGTAATCTTCAATAATGAAAAATATTCTTTTTGCTCCAATCTCTCATAGTTCATAACATGCTTTTCATCAACAAGTAGTACTTCCTTCCTTGTGTGATATTCAAAAATGAAACCTCTAGTCATTACCTCCAGCTTAAATAGTTGGAGGACCTCCTGATATGAGATTAGGAGTTCGGAACCTAATTTCAACTAAAACAAATTTAATTTGCCAATAAAAAAGGTGAAATCTTTAGCTCCAACTTTACTAAGAAAAATTAACAAACAAAAAAGATCAAGATATATTTAACTTAATAATAAAAATTTCCAACTTCATTCAATTAAAACAAGAAAATTAAGAAAATAATAACCAAACCCGCAAATTATTTATAATGTACAATAGAGAATACAAAACCTAATAAATTGCATGTGGAAACCCTCATAATAACAATAATAATAACAACAATTCCCTAATTTTAATTGACTAATATCTAGCTTGTAGCTAGCATTTCTCTTCAGCAAAAGACCCATTGCCCATATTCTCCATCTGCAAACTAGCAGATTTGTTGTTTTCATTCCTGTTCTTGGCAGCAGGTTTATACCACGTAGCACAAACTATATACACCACAAAGTTGATCACACCAAGAACAGCAAGAAGTCCATAGAAACAATCAAGCCTTCCATTGTTTATGTTATCACCTAACCATCCTGGACTGCCATTGTTTCCTGTAACTTTCTTCACAACCATCACCAGGAAGCTACTAACGAAGAAACCAAGCGAAAGAGTCGTAAGAAAGAGGCCTGTGCTCATTGTTTTCATGGCTTTTGGTGACTCAGTTATGAAGAAATCAAGCTGGCCTGTGTAAATGAACGCTTCTCCTGAACCTATAAGGAAAAACTGTGGTATTAATAGGAAAACACTTATTGGAAGAGTTGTTGAGGTCTTTCCTCCATCCACAGATTTTGCCAACGATAATCGCTTTCTTTCTACAATTGCTGCTGCAACCATTCCTAATGTCGATAGAACAAGCCCAATGCTTATCCTTTGAAGGTTACTGAAACCTGTAATTGAATAAGTTAATTATATATACCACTAGAGTTTTAATTGTCATTAAATATTAAAGTAAATTTAACCCATTAGTAATCTTTACCTGGTTTTCCTTTTAATTTCTTCCAAAAGGGCATGATTAAGCGATCATAGACAGCAAGTGTCATTAAGATAGCAGCAACAAAGAAGACAGTGAGAGAGCCAGCCGGAATTTGGAAACTTCCGATAGATCTTTCCATGGTTGTAGCTTGCTCAACTGAGAATGTGATCATCTGGGCATATGAGGTCCAAAATATAATGGTTGTTGCCCAAATTGGCAACAATCTCACCATCATTTTCACTTCTTCCACTCTTGTCACTGTGCATAGCTTCCATGGATTTGGTGCTGAACCATTGTTCTCAAAATCTCCTTCTGCAACTACGGCTGCCTTATCCAAGAAACTACGCAAATCATAAGACAAATTAATCAAACCATTAATAATAAGGAACTTTAGCAAAAGACTTCTAACTTAAATAATTAGAGTGATACGTCTCTTTGACTTGAGGTCACGGATTTAAATTCTGGCGTTGTTCTAAATGGACTTTAATTTGATAATTTAACTAAAAAACTTAATTTGTCGATAAAAAAGAAACAATAAGAAACTTTAATTAATAATAATTCTTGCATGAAATATGAAGATAAATACTTACAGAAATTGGTCGGTATGTTCGATTCTTGAGGCTTCAGGAGTGGTTTCATATAAGAAGTTAACATTGTTAGGTACTTCCATAGTCCTTTTCTTAATAGCAGCAGCAATAACCTGAAAAATATGAACAATTGGGCTTCCCATACTTTTCTTATACCTATATCTTTTTGTCCCACTAAAGAATATCAATATGGCTATAAACATGGAAATTGAACAGATCCCATAAGCCAATGTTCTACCCACTTCATCTTGGATATAAACAAGCACTGTAACAGCCAACAATGTTCCAAGACTAATGAAGAAGAAAAATCTGTGGAAGAAATAAGTCATCTGGGATTTTTCCTTTTCATCTTTTTCATCGAATTGGTCAGTTCCAAATCCTGAAACGCTTGATTTTAGACCCCCAGTCCCTAGTGCAATTAGATATAAAGCCACGTACAAAATTCCCATTTGGAATCCAGTTGCTGGTTCACATGATTTTTTGTTTTCACAAGGTGGTGGCCTCAGTTGTGGCAGCTTAGTTACAGTTGCTAGCATTCCAGTACCCTGAATTACAGCAATATCTTCAGTTTTTAGACAAATATTGATTTTTTTTTTTTAACTGTTTAATGCTAGGTTGTAATTTAATAATATTTACTTACAATGGCTTGGACGATAGAAAAGATTGCAATTGTTCTGTATCTGCCAAGGAATGAATCAGCAAGAAAGCCTCCAAGCAAACATAGAAGGAAAGATGTGCCCATAAAGTCAGTGACTATATTAGCTGAAGTTGCACTTGGCAGATGCATTGTTCCAATCAAGTAAGTCACCAAATTCACTGCTATTCCCATTGTTGAAAGCCTTTCAATTATTTCAATCCCTGTTTAAAAAATTAATTAATAAGAATAAAGGACTATGTTACTTTACTAATCAATAGTATATTAATTAACATTCAGAAAATTGCTCACCAAATCTTAGCCTAGTTGTAACTTATGTAACTTAGTCATAGCACTCAAAATTAATCTCCTCTCTAACTAAAAAGAAATTAATACACTAAAAATTAAGTTTATTAATAAATTTATCTGTTAGTCGATCAGGGTGTGACTCAATTAGTTATCCTCTTTCTACAAAAATAGTAGGAGGAAGAAATTTCAAATTTGATCCCTATCAAACACACGGCTAATACCAATATAGTGCAGAGAGTAGGGTCACTTCCTACTATGAACGTTTACCAATTTATTAGTTACCAACTTTATGTATAAAAAGGTAAATTTATCTATCTTTTGTTTTAATCATGAAAAAAATATGTGAAAAGTTCCTAATAGTGGGGAAAAAGAATGTAATAGGAGATACACTCCTTTTTGGCATACTACTCTATGAATAAAATAAAAGAAAAAGTGGTAGTAAAAAAATGAAAAACTAAATAAAAATATTAGAGAAATGGGGTGGGGAATATCCTGATCAAGATGATGAAATCACAATTACATGATAAAGATAGAGACAACAAATAAAGATGATCACAATTATAAATAGAGGGCTCCACAAACACTTTGTCACCCACATCACCACCTGAATTATGCATTCCTCTCTTTCCAATCCAGAATATTGAAAACAATTATCAATCATCTTTAGTTGACTAAAACTTTGGACTAGGTAACACTTGTATGCCTTGTGGCTTCTTTTTATACAATCCAATCATGATTATAATTATAATCTTGGTTTCCAAATTGCTAATTAATTTCTCCTCATCCTTTCTACTTTAGGCAACTTTCTTAAACCCTAAAAGTAAATCTTTTTTTTTAGAAAACTTTGTTTTTCACTTTTCGTGCATCATTTGCTTATGATGCAAAAATTTATAGATTTGATCATTTAATTAAATAATAATACTACAAAACAACATAATTGTACTGATTGTGATTTCATTTGATTATTTAAAAAAAATTATAAAATATAATATATGATTTTGATATTGTAATCATTGATTACATAATCAAATGAATTATTGAAATTTGACAAATTAGCTAAGTAAATAACACTACAAAAGACCTCTAGTTTAAATTATTAGGGTGAAGCATCTTTGATGTGTGGTCCGAGTTTCAAATTTAGCTGGTGTCCTAAATGGACTTTAATTTATTTAAAAACTTAATTTGTCGATAAAAAATGAGATATTGAAATTATATAATTGGTAGAATAATGATAAAGGGGAAAAGAAAAAAAAAAAAAAGAGAGTACCTAGAGCAAGAGCAGCAGGCACCCAACCACCAGTTTTAGTTCTATCTGCAGGGTAACCCTTGTAGTCTACAGCATCAGAAACTACCCAACTCATCTTCCCATCCTGAAATCCAATGAGACAATATCTATAAGAATGCAATAAGTCTATGAAAAACACAATTCTAGAACAGTAAACTAATGAATAACTATATATATATATATATATATACGAACCATGATTGAACCAAGAAAAAAAAAAGTTGAAAATAAGCTCAAATGAAGAAAGAAAAAGGCTCCTTTTCTAATTATGTCTTCTCTCTCTCTGACTAAATCTTGAATTTATTACACAATATATGTGTTGGCTTAGGAGTTAGGAGTAAGGCGGGGGTGTTTTATAGGCCAAGAGTAGAGGCAATGTGGTCGTTAAAAAATAGAAAAAGAAAAAGGTGATCCTCCACTAAACTCATATATTGTGTTTCTTGATAATGGGTAGGGATCAGTTTGGTCGCATTTTTTAAAATTGGAAGCTTCTGGGGCTGTATATATAATATATAGTATTAAATTCAAATACAGTGTTTGTTATTATGCACAGAGAGAGAGAGAGAGAGAGATATTTGATATATGTTGGGGAAATAGGAAAGGTGATGTTGATGTTGAAAGGGGGAAAAGAAAATCTTTGAAAGGAATCTTTAATAAGAAACACCAACACCATTAGTTTTTGTTATGACTTGTTTGTTTTTGTGGCAGGATGGATAGGTATTGGGTTTCGATTGGTGTTGTTATTGTGAACCAGCAGTGCTTGGCCTTGCTTGCTACATTCTTAGTGCTTCTCCTGCCCCACCTAACCCCAAACTCAAACCGCCCGATCAATTGTCTCTTCTACTTTTAATGGAAGGCGGAAACTCGTCTAAACCTGTTCTACGAGACCACCTATAATTATCAACAAAATAAATTGATAGAGTGATAGGGCTCTTTTCTTTTTAATTAAGATTACGGGGTTCAATCCTTAGTTTACTATGAAAAAAGTTATATAAACATTTGTCTCACTCCACAATTCGAGATGCCTGCGTCAAAAATAACTTGTCTATGTGAAAAAAAAAAAAAACCCTAATGAAATATGGATATTATAGCAATACTAATTAGTGAGTAAAGTGTTTTCCAAGAAGAAAGGGTGGAATACTAATAAGAAAAATTTACGATTTTGTCTTTCATATTTGGTCTTAATTATCATATATATTATACTATATTATGCTTTTGTTTAGTTCTTTAAAAATATTTTTAGAATATTCAATCAGATTTTTTAAGAATATTTTAAAAATCTAATGGAATATTCTAAAAATATTTTAAAAAAAACGACTATACAGTTTAATAGTTTGAAAAGTCATGGATGTAAATATAATATTACCAAAATTTAGTGACTAAATAATAATATTTATCAAATATTAAAAAATAAATAGTGAATTTTGCTATTAATAGAAGATGGTCAGTTTGTTTACTCTTCTATGAATACTCTGAGTAATAGAGAGCTGAAGTCTCGAGGAGAATGGTATATCATTTAATTTATTTATCTGCTTTAATTTAGTAACTAATAATGTAGAGTAGATTCTAAAAAAAAAAAATGTAAGAGTATGTATAACTAAAAATTTAGCCAATTATGGAATTAAATAACTTCTTTTATTTAATGAATTTTTTTTCAATTATATTTATTAATTTTAATTCAAATTTATGATTAGATTTTGCAGATTCTAATTTCAATTAAAAAAAATTAAAAAACAAAAAATCGCATCCTCTAAGTCGGGGTCCCAAAATAGTGGCGACTTTTCAGGTTACAAAAGGAATTTTACAAAAAAAAAAAGGTGTGGTAGTTCATATTGTTATATACCTACTTTTCAACTGTCAATTTCTATTGAAAGGAAAAAAGAAAAGAAAGTGTTGCGTGGACCGTCTGTAATTTCCCTTTTTTGGTCTAAAGATATGAACAGAGGGAGAAAAAAAAGGTTCGTCTGATGGTCTCTGTAACTACCTAAATATTAGCAGTAATGAACGAGTTAAATTGGTAGTTCACATTGAAAATAGATATCATCGCACTTAAATATTGGCTTATTTAGTAAGAAATATCTTATGAACTGATTAATATTGTTATAATTACAGTTAAGGGTTAAAAAACAGTGGTTGACACCGCATCTATTTTACTAAAAAAATTTGGATTCGATCGTTACCCTCCTCCTCTTCTTAAATATAAAAATACTATGTTGAAAAAAAAAAGAAGTTAGACTTAGGGTTAGAGAAGTAAAAAGCGAATTTGAAACACCTGTCCAAATATTTTGTATGAATTCAAAGATATGAAAATTTTACTTCACAATATTATTAGTAGTTTAGTTAATTGTTCATACAGCAGAGTCAGTAAACAATCCGCTCTCATATCCAAACGGATAGAGTTCGAATCCTCTCTCCATACCCGAGTACGTGAGTGTACATTTATTTTTTAAAAAAAAATTGAGGAAAAAATATCAGGTTTGATTGAGTCATATTATATGTTATAATTTTGGCCAATAACATTTTTTCGTCCCTAAACTATATGCGTTTTTGAGTTTTAGCCCCTCATCAAAGTAATGAGATTAAAAAGCCCCTAAACTACCAAAATTTTTTGCAGACGCACCTTCCGTTGGGCATTTAACGGAAGGTGAAATTCAATCGTTTGTAAGGCGCGTCCTGAGAAGCCCAAGCCCAAAATAAAAAGAAAACGTTTCCGTTTTTTACCCTTGAACCCTAGAAACATGAATCA
>CATIWJ010075595.1:0-27213 GCA_949640765.1 Croton laevigatus | reverse complement strand
AAACCATTGAAGCAGCTATACCAAGTAAATCTTTATTTTTTCGATGTACAATATCGAACACTACATGCAGCTGTGGAGGTGGAAACATTACAAAATTTTTTGTTTACCATCATAGCAAACAGGCTTTGAAGCTTTTCTCTAATTCCTGTGAATCCAAGTTCTTCCCTATGAACACTAACTTGTTAATTCTAGGTTCATTAGCACCCCATGGCCGATCCGGTGAGCCTTGGAATATGTCATGAACACCCTGTTAAAATACATACCGGAGTTAATAAAATAATACGAGGATCACTTTAATAAATTATGAATTTCAGTTGCTAATTTTAGTTGAAGACTAATAATACAAGATTCAACTAGACATTGTAGAAGTTTTAGTTTACCTGGAATACAAATCTTTCATCCATGCCTTGAACAGATAAAAGACCTTTCATCCTGTATATGTCCTCACTACGTTCCAACAACAGGGTACCCAGCCACATGTTAGCCTGAACACATAGGGAAATCACAATCTCAGTGTCCCACACTTACATGGAACCAAAATTTAAGAGACTAGTTCCTAGTTGCAAGTAATCATCCAACCCCAAGAAAGAAATTTTGCATGAAATCCATAAACAACCTTCTCTAAATCTAACATCCCTTCACAAACTATGCTGACTGAAGAAACACCAGGATCATGAGTGTGATCATGGGAATGGTGATCATGATCTGTAGAAAAGCACCCAAAAGAATTAAAATCAGTTGAGAAACTCTCACGAGAAAAAAAAGCACTAAACTAAATCATAAAATTTTGCAACATTAGCAAGCATACATCATTAATATGGTCCCAATTATGAAAATGCATGTGCATCATGTAACAATTCACAGAGATAATACATATTTGTCCTCTCTGGACAGTTCGAGTCTGTTATAAATTTTCTCCAAGAATGTTACGAATCATGCCTTCAGATCTTAAACATAAGAGAACGCTGCAAGTTCTAGTACCAAGGTTTTGGCAAACACAGTTATAACCCATGAGGAGAGGAAACAGAGAGTAGTTTAAGAGAACAATCACTATTGTTCCTACATTAAGCATACACATAGTCATGGATGTCATATTACTTGATATAGCTGAACACATTTTCCAGCCATTAGAAATATTGATGTTGGTCTATTTATGGTTTCAGCATCAAGAAATTAGTTATTGAACTTCAATGCACAGCTACTGTCCATTTAGAGAATTACCATGATGATGTTCATGCTTGTGATCATGATAATGGTCATGCTCATGATGATGATGGTCATGATCATGGTCATGGTGATGGTCATGATCGTGATCGTGATCGTGATCTTCCTTCCCACTGTCTACATCAACAGCACTATCAATCCTACAAGACAACAGAAATTTTAGCTAGCAACTCCATTAAACGCAAAAAACAAGGAAAAAACAGTGAAGAACCTCTCCAAATCAAAGCCTCCAATGCCGAGGACATAATCCAGGTCAACTTTTCCATACTGCGTCCGTTTCATATTAGCCATGCTGTTGATGTTCTGCATTAAAGTGCACACATCAACTACAATTAGATTGTTCAATAAAAAATTGGCAATAAAGCAATGAAGGCAGCTTAACCAGCACCCACCCTAATCCGCTGCATCAAAGAAGCGATGTCTTTGTCACCCACAAGATCAGTCTAGTACAAAAAAATGATAATGCAGTTAGTCATAACAAAAGCAAAATGTCAAAGAATTGAATTATAATCACCCTTGGTTACAAGGTTACCTATCAATGAGTTGCCAATAGATTATAAACAACAAGGAGCCACTCATTTCATTTCTATGGGATTGGCTGGTTTTCATTCCCAACAATAATGAAAGGTAAAATTAACAGCATAAAATTCAAAGGTGGTTGGGTTTGAGATGGGAAACAGCCGTCACCAGATAATCATGAACTGATAAAGCACTCAGAAAAGCAAAATGTAAAGGTAGGATCACATTATTTGAAGATGTGACTTATATTGAGTGAAGACTATTGCCATAAATTGTGCAATTTTGAGTTAACATATTCATCTAATAAAATCAAACTATAAGTTCAAAAATTGTAGTTACTTTATTTACTACAATTCTGTCAGCATAAGCAATTTGCTCCACAGCCTCATTGACCACTCCCTTTGGTTTAACCTCATCCAGATGAAAAGTGGCATGCTTAGCATCAACCAATGTTACAACACCATCCAACTTGACGTCATTAAAAATGATATCTTCAGCATAAAAAGTCTGAATGATAGGTGCTGGATTTGCAAGTCCTGAAGAAGTTACACATGGAATTCATTCATGTAAAACAACCACAGCATAAAAGCCCAACATATGCAGAGAATATAAGCAAACTGAGAGGTTTGAAATATAGTTACTTTAATAAAACTTTTTGAGTAATATCTTACCAGTAGTCTCTATAACAATATGGTCAAATTTCCCTTTCTTTTTAGCAACCAATTCTGATATCATTCTCACAAGATCACCCCTCACTGTACAGCACAAACAACCATTGTTCAACATAATAATATCCTCAGCTCCAGTAGTTTTTGCAGCAACTAGAGAGCCATCAATATCGACTTCACCAAACTGCATTTCATATCAGCAAATAAAATTACTTGCCTAATATTTATGAAAACTTAAACATACTTCTACAAGCTAACTAGAATACTATTGCTGACTTCCCAATAGTAATAATTACTTAATGAGCTTGAAAATTGGAAATCCTTATAAGAAATATCTCAAGTTTATTTGTAAAAAAACAACAGCCAAAAAAGCAACAGAATACCTCATTTTCAATCACTGCTATGCGCTTCCCATGCTCTGCAGTCAAGATATGGTTGAGCAATGTTGTCTGTTCATCACAACCCCAAAAAAAAGCACATCAACCAACTATCCATCCAAAGCTCAATATTTATCAAATGCGAAGTTATTATCATGGGTTAAGAATATTGGTAAAGAACTTTTGAAAGATGAGAACATGTAAAACATACCTTTCCAGACCCTAAAAACCCAGTAATGATTGTAGCTGGAATCCGATTATCAGGTGGAATCTTTGTGGTCAAATCAGAATCCTCACTCTGAGAAGCCGCGGTGGTCGAGGAAGCGGCAGAGACAGAGAACCTACGGTGAGAATTGAAAGTGGATTTAGAGCAACCAAGGGAGAGGATTCTGGAATGAAAGGAGCGGGTGGCATTTAGAGATAAGGTTTGTCGGTGTTTAAGCAAAAGAGGAAGGAGTGCGGTTTGAACTCTAGCAAGTGGAGTTCGGTTGCGAGAAGTGAAGGAGAGGAAGGTGGTGGCTATGTCCACAGACAGCGAAGCCATAATTAACCAGTAAAAGTTTATTGAAGAGAGGAGGCTGGAGATTTTGAAGCTTTAGATTTTGCTGTTCAGAATTTCTCTAGATGCTTCCCTAGTTCCTACACAAAAATCAAATGAGAAAAAAAAAAATACTTCAATATAAATGGTATGCTTCCCACCATCTATATAAATACATTAAAACTCAATTGACAGTGATTACCAAATCAATTTCACCTCACTTTTAACCTCTATAATTAATTTACTTTTACAATCAGTAACTGAAATGAAGACCACAAATTATGTCGAAACATGTGGCTTTCCCAGATGATGCCAAAAGAAAACCAAAATATTATCCTATAGAGCAAAACATCACAGTTTTTTCCGTATACTGCTCTCTAGATTGTCTAGCTGTTTTAGATGAGATGTAGATTGCTCTCTAGAATGTCCAGCAGTCAAGAAAAATAAATTCAGTGAATTAATTGTGACTTGCAAATAGGTTGCTTAATCTCTGGGCTTCTCTCTAATTTAACTTTGTTTCCTTCCATAAAATCATCTTCAATTAAAGGAAAAATTTTATTTTAAGAGCTTTGCTCTTCAATTTGTATCAAAAATTAAAATATTTCAAATTTGAACATAATAATTTTTTCCTTACTGCACAAGAGAGACAAAAGAATGGAAAAGGCTATGGAGAAAGAACAAGATCGAAACATGCAATAATTACCAGAACCGGATGGCCCGAATATTTGAAGATTGGCCAACTTTCAGAAGTTCACATGTTATTTGAGAATATGACTCATTTATACATATCTCAGCATTAATTTGGCGGGACTAGAGGAAAATAATTATGCATTTCTATACAGAATATCAGAGATATTCCATTTGAAAGCAACGCAGAAAGTTGACATATAAACCAGAAACAGAAATACAAACAAACAACAACAAGCCTTAGTCCCAAAGAAATAGAATAACTCACTTTAAAAAAGTTTAGTATTCATAATACATAAACAGGAAGCTTACAAGAGAATTAATAATAATGTACTGAGATTCAAAAGAATCAATTTCCTAACTTTAATTTAAACTGCATTAATAGAGCAATATCAATATCAAAAACTTAGAAATAATCGCTATTGACATCAAGAACTTAGCAATAATCAATATCATTATTTAGAGCCATATCAATATTTCTATTTGGTTCTCATTATAAACTTCCATTAATCAATATCAGAGCAATATCAAGAACTGAGCAATATCAAGAACTTAGCAAAAATCAACAATCAATCAATATCACAGCAACATACAACAGGATCGAGAACTTCGCAATAATCAAGAACTTAGAAGAACTTAAGATTAAAAAGCATAACACTTACCAGAACTGAACTGAAAGAAGTCGTCCAAGGATATCAGCCGAGAGCAAAAGAGCAGAGGCCGAGAGCATATCAGAACCCAGAACTGAAGAATGAAAGAGGAGGTGGTGCTGGATGAGGGGAGCGGCGGAACTGAAACCAATCCTTCAAACCTCTTGCCGCTCGCTACTCCCTTCGGTTTCGTTGGATGGATTGAGTGGCGACTGCCAGAGCGGAGTTGCGCCTGTTCTGGTTTACTGTTGATGCAGCGACGGCAGTAGGGGGGAGAGAGGAGGGGACAGCGGTTTATGGCTGGTGGCGTGAAACTGAAAGAAAGGAGAAGAGATAAGGTTTTTCTATCAGCGTTCGGGTTGGACCGGTTTGTCGGTTCGGTATCAGGTCGGACCGAGTTTTTCCACAACCCAACTTTTTCCCGTCAAACAACCCGAGCCCATGGGAAAATGCAGATTTGAGAATATGAATCAGAGGTGCCATTAGGCAAATTAATTGAATTTATAATAAGTTGAACTCACTTTATAAATAAAATGAATTGAATTTATTTATAGGGATCATCTTCATTCTTTTTAAGCTTTTCATTTTCTTTACATTTAATCAATATAAAATTTTAACCACACCTTTACAACACTACAAATTTTTGGGTTTTGGTTTGGGTAGAAGGTCATGTCTAGGAACGGGTTTAGCCAACCATGTTGTTGGGTCTACTTTAGTTTCTATGATTATGATTCAGTGCTTTCAATGGGAATAAACAAGGGAATTAGGAAAACGGGATTTTAATAATTAAAATAATTAGAAAAATTTCACATTGTCTAAAAAAATATTAAAAATGGTAATTTAGAAAAAAAAAACACTTAATTAATTTATTTTTAAAAAAATATAAGTTAATTTATTTAACAAAAAAAGTTCAAAAAAAAAAACGTAAATATTGAATACTTTTAAAAAAACTATTGTATAACCTTTGTATAACCGTATCTCTAACTATATGGTTTAGCTTCAAAGTTCAATTGCCTCCAAGAGGTGGCCGCGGTCTGAGTTGGCTCGTTGAAACCGTTGGTTCTTAGTTCGAGGTTCGGTCCACCCGCTGACCTGTGAACTTTTGCCCCTTCAGTTTGGTTTAGATTTGAAATTTTCTTAATCATAACCTTTTTTTTTTTTTTTGTCTCAGAACCATGAGAAAAAACCATTGATTAAACGACCAAACCGCCACAACCCATGAACCACCAGACAACCTATGAACCATCGATCAATCGTCCCGCCCAAAGCCCGTGTTCCTATGGTCCAGTTACGTTTCCTGCGTTGTTCGGCCTTGAACCATCAAGGTTTGGCCCAAAACCATCCCCGATCAGCCTGTGGCCATATCTATCACTACTATATTGCACATCAAAACATAGCCTAACACCAAAGTTTAGTTACCTCTATGTATTGCACATCAAAACATAACCTCGAAGCAAAAGCATCTGTATCCAATATTTTAGGGCAGGGTTCAAATCGCCACCAACAATACTTAAAAAAGGTATTTATGTATATTATCAAAAGCACTAGATAGTTATCATCGAATTATAAATAAAGCGTTTACAAAAATATTTAAACATCATCTTGATATAATAAAAATTTCATAATTATGACCGTATTATAATTTCTTTTGAAAATAATATAATCTCATAGCTTAAGATTCATATAAAAAAATATTAAAGACTTTGAGATATGCCAAAAAAGAAAGTTTCGAGATTATCACATTGTATAAATGCATAGATTGCGTAGACAAATGATGTCTTATTAACGAATACAACCAAATTGATTGATTAAGAAATAGAACTGACACATTGTTTATGTGAACTTCTAAATTTTCAAAGGAAAAAAAAAATCAACATTCAAACAAATAACCATTGCAGTTTTCAATTAATATTAAATACCGAAAAAGAAATTCCACAAAATTCCAATGGTGCCAACTCATACTATAACACTCCGGAAGAGGAACGTCCAAAACGTAGGCATTTTACTGACCCCAAGAAGTTACACACGGTCTTTGAAAAATACAATGACAAGTTGACAACTGCGGCCTATATCATCCAAAAATGGGGCAAGGAGAAGAAAAGTACAAAGGGGAGGGGAAAGAAAGAAAAGAATTATACTGCGTATAAAATATAACAATTGATTTCAAGAATACCTTCAATCAGTCCTGTGTTCTAACTAGGGCAAGCCGCGAAAAAACTGGTACTGAGGAACTGTAGATTTTATATACATAAACCCTCTCCTAAATATTCTCAAATAGGATTTGGAATGAACCAAATTATCATCATAACATAGGTGGGCTATGCCCAATCCCACCCACCAAAAATGCAGTAACAGTAAATATGAATTGTCTATCAAAATCAGGCCACTACTAATATCTGTAACCTGATGACCCCGGTGGTGCAGGCGGTAATCGATTAGGAGTAGTACGACGGCTGCTCGGGTTTGGACCATTGCTTAAATCACCATTCTGCGCTGAATCATTGTAATGCCGACTACGGCCATTAGATGTAGACCTGGATGAACCATAGTTCACAGAACCATTTGCAGCTGCATCAAATGCAGTTCTCCAATCATCACCAGTTGGACCATTTGACCTGGGACTGCTTTCTGCAGTCAAGTAATCAAACAAATTTTAGAGCATGGCATCAATATTTATTTACGCAAAATTGACGATACACCCACTTTGAACATAAATTCCACATCAACAAATGACTGGCTCTTTGTCACATACCTGCACTACCATTAGACCAACTGGCAGCAGCAGATGCCCGGTTGTCATGAATGCTAAGCTGGCGTGTTAACTTTGAAAGCAAAGAGGACTGTTTTTGGTAGTGCTCTCTCCTGCGTTTTACATTCTGATCCTCTAGAAGTAGTTGTTCAATCCTCGACGTACTTTGAGCACTAGCCGTAAATCAAACACAATACACTAATAAGGACTTCAGAACTTGATATTTAATTTATCCACAAAATATGCATAGTACATCTATATATCCACTGGGATAATTATATAAAAACAAACATAAGAAAGCACACATGAAAACTTGAGACCATGAACAAAACCCATAAAAACCATGCAAAAAATGTTTATAGCACAACAAAAAGTGAATGCATCGCACCTGACAGAGCTATACAACTGATTGAGCATATCTTCCTTGGCCTTCTCAACTTGGCAAAGAACAACAGCCTGCTTGATCAAATACAATATGTTACTAAAGCTTCTCAAAATATATTAATTACAAGAATAAGCATGACTACAATAAAGTATGCTTACCTTGGGAACATTAGCGGCCAAGCTATTCAAGACTGCTTCAACATAACCACGCACTTCCTGAGACATCCATCTGAGCTCTTCTTCAGGGTCTGCAGGTCTTCGAACCATTGTATCCTGCACAAACCAAAATTCATTTGAAAAGTTGGCAAAATTTACGCAAGAATATCCAAAATCTACGGGTTTTTTCTTCCATGGAACATAGAGTAATAGGTAACAACTGCAAGTGATCACTAATCACCATCAAATGCCAAATAATGAAGAAAAACAACCAGACCAGACCACAACAACTGCAGCCCAACATAGCATAAATGAAGGGATACTTTATATGGAACCCTACAAAATAATTGATTATGATAAAACAAAATGGAGGAACAAGTGCACCCGGTAACATACTAGAGAACCATCAGAAAGACTCTGCCGCATCGAAAGACCACCTTCAGGAGATGCATTCCTTGTTTGTCCTCTTGAAACTTGTGCAATTTTTGATATTTTATTCATCCATTCAACTCTATCCGCCACAGTCTCAGCTTTCAAAATAATAGCACTGTGGGCTGTAAGGGGAAAGGACATTAAGGTTATAGCAGCTTAAAATAGTTGATTGAATCCACCCAGGAGAGGCATGACTTAAATCAAGTACCTTTCAAAACAGTTTTATATGCGACCTTGCTAGTTATCTTGAACACAAGACCAGAAGATTTAGTATCAGGTCCGTTAGCCTTTTTATCTGGTCCATTCGCCTTTTTATCCTTTGAACTCTTTGAAGGAACAGGTTCTTCCTCATCCAAGACTTCTTCAATATTGCATTCCTGCAAATGGGGAAGCCAACTATTTGTATGCATTGCCAATATTTAATGTTTAAAAACTCTAACAATAAGCTGCATGTACAAATATGAAGAAATATCATTGTGGGATTTTAAAGATCATTGCTACAATGCTAACTGACTAATAGCAAATTACAGGCTTGCAGACATTTAAACCCACAAATAATTGGAGGTGATAATGGCCACAATCTCCACTTCCAGAAAAGATGTATATGCTAAAGAACACCACAATCAAACAATGAAAAATTGAAAAGGATTATTTTAGAAATAAGTCCACAAGCCAAAGACCTTTCCCAGTTTACTCTAGAAGAGGGAAATCAGCAGAGAGAAGAATATTGAGGACCAAGAAAAGGAAATCCGCATCAGCAGAATAAGTTACATAACAGCCTATGTATAGGAGGCATAACAGCCTACCGTTATCTAAATTGTATAGGAGGCATCTTCTAATTTTCTCTTTCTTTTAAGGCCATAACCTTCTGCTCAGCCATTGCATGGGGGCTGAATTACTCCAAGTCAGTAATAATTATCTTTTATCTTCTTTATTTCCTTCTACTGTATCTCTCTCTGTTCCTCCACAAATTGAGCACAATGAAACAGTAGACTTCTCTTTCTAACAATTTCTTCTTCGTCTAAATCTGTTAGTTTAATTTTATCTCTACAATGCTCTAATCTCTAGCCGATCAATATACCCTCAACCCCCAAGAAATTACTTCCATTTCCAATGCTTTCATTTGTTTCAGCGCCATTAGAGGAGTTTGAAAACATGTCTCTACTGTTTTTCATTCTAATAAGTTATTATGATCATTATTTCATTAATTGCACCTAGCAAATCCTTTTTTTTTTTTTTTAAGTTGCTCACTGCTCTTTCTTTTTAGCCAGCTATATATATTTGTAGATAAGAGTTATTTCTTGTCCACACCTTATTTTTAATTATTCTTTATTTCATTTTATTAAAACATTCAACTTTTGACGCTTTTACCTACATTAATTTCTCTACACTTGTATATTTTCCGCCTTCTCATATTAGAAGCAACAAAAACCTATACAATTTTATCAATAACAAAAGATTAATTTAATGAAAATTATTGAAGGGTATTAATGTTATTTTACAATTTTATAATTTTTTTGCTGCAGAAATTCAACTTTCCTGAAGTTTCAAATGGAAAAGTACTTGCCTGAGTGTATATGAGAAAGTAAGGACTAGATTGTTAAAAAAAAAAGGACTAGACCCACACAACTCAGCTTAACTTTCCTGTGATGGTAGAACTGTAAAACCAATCAACATAGGAATTTAACTTTCCAAACCCAATCCCTCACCTAGTTAGATTGACAACATTACAAATCAAACCCAAGTATCAATACTAGCCACCAATATAAAACTTTGGTTCACAAAGTGAATTTGATTAACTATATTCTTAAAAACTCCCTCTTAAAATTGGTAAAAAAAAGGAAGCAGGTTGTTGCCTCAAGAATAGGCATCTTACCCTACAAAACTTCTAATGAATCCCACAAATATGAAGATATTGAAAAATGCCTGATTATGCACACATCATAACTGACTGAATTCTCAAAAAAGAAGAGAAAAAAAAAAGAGTGTGCCCCGTACCTCCAAAGTAATGACACCACGAAAATGCCTCTCCTCTTGCTTTTTAGTGTAACCAAGCTGTGAAAAAAGAAATGGACTGAACCCCCAGAAAAACATATACATAATAGATAAACATGAAACTAAAAGATGATGTATATTAAATAATTATGAAATTGTCCACAGGATTATGCAAATATACATATTTAAACTTTTAACTAAATAAACATTACAGGAAAAATGAAAAGTTTTGCTTTTAAAATCTTCAGATATTGATACAGCTGTAAATATTAAATATTCTTTAATCCCATCAACAAACCTCAAACTCTGGAACTTTTCTGCTGCAGTAGACATCCAGCAGAGTTCAAGAAAAGTTAAGAAAATCTTCCAAGAAAACATGTTACTAACCTTTCCAGTCTTTTCATTCAAAACAAACCATCGCTTGTTCCATCCATCCTTTTTCACACATTTCTTAAGCAAAAAACCTGCAGATGATAAGAAGTTAAAATATGTTGATCTGCTCAAGAAATATTCACACATTAACACACATGACAAGTTAAAAATAGTCATAGCATTCCAAAAACAAGCCAGTCCAAGTAATGATTGAATGTATTTTTTGCAAGATCGTTAATCAGTCTTGTTCTATATGAAGATAGAATCACTTAAAATTTCCTTTTTATTATATCCAAATCAGTCTCTACCTCTGTTACCATTTCTTAGCCGTATAGAATCAACTCCTTTATAAATCAATTGTGACATAATAATAGTAAGCTAAGGTTTAGACATGTTAGAGCTATGTTGTTAACAAACAATTTCAAAACTGAAAATTTCACATCCTTGTGCAACAAGCCTCATTCATCTTAATAATTCCATAGCACAAGATCCAACAACAAGAATTGAGGAAAAACCAAATTAATCCCCCAACATCACATAAAGGATTATCTAGAGTGGAACTGCTGTATAAAGAATTTAATGAGTATCGTGTGATCACCTAAGTCCATAATGCATCAAACAGTGAGTCTAGAGGTCTTGCAATTGAAAGCAAAGAATCATCTAATTCCAGATCATCATATAGTAGCTAAACAAAAAATTTCAGCCAAAGACTTCATGTTCCTTGACCAAACAATTCTCAACCATCTTAACAACACTGAAACAATTCCAACGACAAGAGAGCGAAAAAAATTCCCAAAAATTACAGTTAATTTCTGTGGAACTGCTGCTATGAATAATTTAACAGAAAATTAGGTATACTTCTAGCCTATAATATATCAAACAACTGAAAAAATAGGGACCCAGAAGACCTTGGAATTATAAAGAAAGAAAAGGATCATCCAGTTCCAAAAGTCATTGACACCAAAAACATTGAATCATCAAAACTATAAAGAACTTCAGAGACAAAGCACATATGGATCACAATGAAAGGAGGGAGACTACAAAACACCACCCAACCTGCAGTTAGTTCTCCTTCAGGACCTGCAGTCTTCAAACCAGACGCCTCCTGTACTTCTTTTTCTGCCTGATTGGAATTTTCTTTCATTGATTTCAAATTTCCCCCAGTTTGAGGACTAGTTGCCTGAAAGATGTAAAAACTGATATGAGCTGCCAACAGAAATAAAAAATAAAAAACAAAAAACATAACAGCATCAACAAATTTAGATTAAAACTATTCTTCAGAAATGATATAAATAGACATCCCACCCTATTCAGCATTGCTTGCTCAGCATCATGTCCTTTCTTAGAAGATCGGTTCTTAAGCTCCTCCTCTCGTCGCTGTCTTTCCATCCTAAAGTAGGCCAATTTGAATAAACATCATATAAATCTACAAATACCAAGGAATAAAACATGCAACACCACAATAATAATAAAGCCTATCCTTGGAGATACATTTAATACAAGCCACTTAGGCACATACGAATGCTAGATACCAAAATAATTCTCCCTATGCTCAACTAATAGTCAGAATTTAGAATCAAGCAAACATTACTTTGAATCTAGAGAAGTATAGTGATAATTGACCAAATTACCCTTTGGTCATTTCTCTACATGACATGTACCTAACAGACATACAAAGAGACAAGATAGAGTTCAAAAAAAATAATTAATGCTTTTAATTTCTAAAATGACAAAAAAAAGAATACAAATAAACTTTTGGCAATGTTAAAGGAACAGGGTAGAGTGGATGTCTAAAAAGCATTCCATCATTTTCCAGTGAATCATATGCAATGAATGCCATGACAAGTATCCAAGCATCTGCCAGCATTTGTATCACTAATGGCCATGCTTTGAACATTTTATGGGCAGTGGCAGAATGCAAGAACTCAATAAAACAACAGTTTGTCAAACATATTAGAATACCTCCTTTGCACCAAACGGATGAAGTGTTGGGGAGGCACAAATGCCCGCTCCATATCTACAAGTGCAACAACCATCTTCTTTGCTTCATTCTTAAACCCCTCCAGTGCAGTGGTTGCAATTGCTATGACCTAGCAACAGATTGAAAGTAAGTGGGCACTTCAACCAGGGAAAACACTAGAAAAGATATACAAGTAAAATAGTGAAATATACCATACCTCTCTCTTGAAAGTAGGATACCTTCCTAATCCCGGTGTGGCATTTGCAGTTGCAGAAACTATATCTATCAGGACACGGTGTACCTGTTTACATTTGCACATGAACCCTATCAGTAGTACATTACAGAAATAAGGCACCAATTAAGGGTGCTAGCAAGGCAAGGCAAAGGTAGATGCAAGTGCCCACGGTGATGTTTTAATTTCCTTTGTTTTCTTTTCAAGTTCTATAAACAAAAAAAGATAACACCATAACCCCCCCCCCCCCCCTTCCCAAAAAACAAAAAACCCAGTTAAAAAAAAAAATGGAACTCCTTAAGTTAAAAACATGTGTCTCTTTTTCCCCTCGTCTTCTGCTCTGCACCACTTCCCTTTCTCTTCTATCCTTTATTTTATTCATTCCCCTTGCCAGTTATGCTGCCGAAATTTATACTGCTGTGCATATGAATATTCTACTGGCACTGTTTTTTTATTTATTTTGCTCATGCCAATTAAACTGAACATTATATGAATGGATTTAGTAAACTGAATCATTTTAGTATTTAACTCCGCCTATGTGAGTAGCGTAGACGGTCCCAAACCCGGATAGAGGAGGAGGGTTGTGGTAGGTTAGCGGCCAGCATAAAATTTAGTCAAACTTCCTATGAATCTTCTGAACAATCATTATATCAATGAGAAGTGCCCACCTAGGCACACGCTACATCGGCACCCTGGTACAGTGTTAAATGAGCAAGGGGTTCCACCACATCGCAGCCTGGGTGTGGTGGAGTATGAGCAAGGGTTCCCATGCCATGGACAGGTATGGATAAAGAAGCTAGTCCTACCACATTAGCGCTCAGAAGTGGTGTCAGAGAGGAAAAGGCTACCGCATCATGGACGGATGCGGCTAAAGAAGCTAGTCCAAGGGAGTTGCCTAAGGTTAGGAAGTTGGAACATTGGTACATTGACAGGGAAGCCCATAGAGCTTGTTGATACTCCAAAAAAAAGGAATGTTGGTATAGCTTGCTTATAGGAAACTTAGCAGAAAGGAAATAAAGCTACAGAAATTAGTAATTCATATGGTATTGTGGTTTGGAAACCAAAAAAAAAAGGAGTGGCATTATTGTTGAGCCTAAGCTAAAAAACAAGGCGGTGGAAGTGAAGAGATGGGGGACAAAATTATCTCTATTAAGCTTGTGTTGGGAGATGATGCTATTAATGTCATAAGAGTTTATGCCCCTCAAGTAGGTCTGAATGGAGCGACCAAAGATAAGTTTTGGGAAAGATGGATGAGCTAATGCAAGGAATTCTTGATGATCAACAAATTTTCTTTGGAGAAGACCTAAACGGGCATGTTGGTAAAGACAGTAATGATTATGACAAGGTTTAAGGGGGATATGGGTTTGGAACCATGAATGAGGAGGGAAAGAGCATTTTGGAATTTGCAGTGGCCTATGATCTAGTACTGGCAAACATTTGTTTTGAAAAAAGGGGGTCACACTTGATCACTTTTAAGAATGGACACACCCAAAGCTAGATAGATTTTATTCTTACTCGCAGGAGGGATAAGATTATGTGTAAGAATTGCAAGATCATTCCTGGTGAAGTGTTGACAACCAACATCGGATTGTGGTGTTAGATGTCAAGACCAAAAGTAAATGGGGGAAGGAAAAGAAAGCACTGGAACCAAGGATAAGATGGTGGAAATTGAGAGACCTAACCCAAAGAACCTTTTTGGAGCCCAGAGGCTAGTGCAAAAGACTTGTGCCAGAAAATGGAAGGGTGCATTAAGGAAGTAGCAAGTAAAGTGCTTGGGGTCTCTAAAGGACTAGGACTTCGGCCGCAAGATTCGCGGTGGAATTAAGAGGTTCAAAAGACTATTAAGGCTAAGAGGGAGTGGTATAAAAAGCTACCAAATACAGCAAACAACGAGGCCTTTAAGGAGTATAAAAGGGCTAAAGAAGCAAACAAGGCAGTTAACGAGGGCCATGGTAGAGCACTAGAAGGATTGTATCAACAGTTGGGAAACAAGGAGGGGAAAAGGGTATCTACAAGCTTGCGAAGTTGCAAAAGAGGAAAAGCAAAGACTTAGTCAAGTTCAATGTATAGACGACGAAGCTTAGCGGGTGTTGACAGGGGATTTATGAGATAAAGGAGAGATGGAGGGCCTATTTTGACTAACTATTCAACTCTGAACATAAACAAAATTTTCAAGATCTTCCTGCATCAAATAGAAATCTCAGTCGGTGTAGTCGTATCAGATATTGTGAAGTAAAGGAAGCCTTGAAACATATGAAAGTTGGTAAGGCATGTGGTCCAAATGGTATCCCCATCAAAGTTTGTAAGAACCTTGGAGAGGCAGGAGTTACCAAGTTAACCAAAATCTTTAATGCTATATTGAAGGGACGTAAGATGCCAAATGCATGGAGGAGTACTCTGATACCAATATATAAAAATAAAGGAGAGACGTCCCAGGCTGTACAAATTATCAGGGTATCAAACTCATGAGTCATAGAATGAAGCTATGGGAAAGAGTTATAGAATACAGACTGAGAAAAATTATGGGAGTGTCGAAGAACCAATTTGGTCATATGCCAGGGAGATCTACTATGGAAGCCATTTCTCTTCTAAGAAAACTAATGGAAATGTACCAAGAAAAGAAGAAAGATCTCCACATGGTGTTTATTGACTTGGAGAAAGCCTATGATAAATTTCAAAGAGAAGTACTATGATGGATTTTGGAGAGGAAAGAAGTCCATGTCAAGTATATTAACATCATCAAGAACACGTACAAGAATGCATCCACTAGTGTAAAAACACCGGATAGAGACACAGAGGCTTTCCCCATTACCATTGGATTGCATTAAGGTTCGACCATAAGTCTGTATTTGTTTACCCTGGTTATGGATGAGTTAACCAAGAGCTTACATGATGATGTCCCTTGGTGCATGTTATATGCAGATGACATTGTGCTTATTGATGAAACCAGTGCCGGAGTTAACCATAAGTTGGAAATGTGGAGGAAAACTCTTGAGGATAAGGGTTTTAACCGAACCAAATTGACCGATTTACCCGAATAAAATGCTCACCCCTATGCACTGTGAGTTCAGTCTTAGGAATAAGCAAAAACAAAAGGTTAAGTTGGATGGAGTTTCGGTCCCCAGATCCAAACAATTTAAATATCTGGGTTCTGTGTTCCAGAATGAAGGATGTTTAGATGAAAATGTGGCACACAGAATACAAGTTGGATGGATGAAGTGGAAGGGTGAAACATGAGTCCTATGTGACAAAAAAATACCTCTTAAGATGAAAGGTTAATTTTATAGGACAGTTGTATGCCAGCGATGCTCTAGATAAAATATAGGCTAAGATGCCTTTTCTAAAAAGGTGTCGCACCATGATTCTTGCCTACGAGCAATACCGTTGCCTTTCATCTTAATAACTTTGGATGCAATTATTAAAAAATGCAACAAGCACAAACCCGACAAAATTAGATTAAAAAAAAAGAACATTCTAATATTTTGGAGAATTTTTGTATCATTAACAATGTGGTATATCATATTAAAGCAAAATGTGATGTCTTTATAATGAGAAAGGAAACAATTTTCAACTGCTCAAAATCATGTTTCCAGCACCGAAGATGGTATGGTACAATAACAGATCTAAAGTTAGGATTCAAGTGACTCTTATGAGAAAAATGCACTGAGCAAACACAATTTTATCTCCTTTTGAGAGAAAAAGATAAAACATTGACTATCCGTTCATGACGATAAGAGAATATCTTAACTTGAAAATAAAAATATAAGAGAACAAACCTCTCTAGAGCACCAAACTATAAAATTCGCATGCTACAAAACTCAATATTACAACTTTACAAGAAAGGTAAATTTTACCTCATCCACACAAAGACGTGATGGTTCTTTTGCAAGCTCTAGAACACCCTTTATTAAGGATCTTAGACCCTTTTCTGGGGAGATAAGATATGGTTGATAACCATCTGCCTCTAATACAATCTATTAGAACATCAATAGAAGAAAAAGTTATGGCCCACAATTCATGATTGAAATATAAGACAAACCACAAAAAGAGAGTTGGTTAAAGGAAGCATAATTACCCTCTTGACATTATTGATATCAAAATGCCTGTCCAGTGGGAGCTGCTTGATCCTGTTAGGAAAATTCCCCTCGAAGCTGGCAACAATTTTCCAACCAGAACCCTGCAGTAAATTTTGCAAGTCAGTAGCTGATAGATCTGATCATAAAACTTCACTAGAATCTAAATAATAACTTTCATCGTCAGAGAATTAATTTAGTGCCTAACCAACTAGTCCCATTGTGGTAGATTGATTGCAATAACTATATGATTGAAGATATAAGTAAGACAACATACATGGAGTAGTTCATAACACCACACGACTATGTTAATAACAAACCATTTTAACCAAATATAGAGCAAAGAGATCAAAGCAATCCAGCAGACTGTACGAAAAAAAAAAAAGGCCAGGGATAGGAAAAAAGAACAGTGATTCTAAAATCCAAACATCCAACAGGAACCAACCAAGAAGTAAAATCTGCACATATAGTATTGAGTTTCCTTATCGAAAGTGCGGAGAATGTTAGCCAACTATGGCTGGTTTTGCATTACTGATCAAACATTTACAAACTTTCAAAATCAAAATCAAACTTAATTTTTCTTATTAATTGTCTGTTGTAGTTTTAATATAGAAAGGAAAAAGATTTAAAATTGAAAGATTTAACAGAAAAATAAACATAATAATGTTTAAGCATTAGCAAATATTTGAAACACACTCACCTCACCAGTTGTAATGTGCTGGAGAAATTTGTCCTCAAATTCACGGCAAAGTTCTAAGGCAATAGCTCTTGTGCCCTCGGCACTTTCAACCAGTTGCTCCCCAAGCCTTACCAATTCATCCTGAACTATCTGAGACTTCCCCTGCAACCTGCATAGATGCAAAAATTTTAGAAAACAGCAGGAAACCCGAAATAGAAACCAAGGGAAAAATCATAACCTAGCCAAAAGAAAATTCCAATTGCCAGATCTCTCACTTGCCCACCCTCTACATGCATGCTCGTGTGTGTGTGTGTGTGTGTGCACAGACAGACACTATATTGCATCTATTCATCCCATTGCAATCGATAACCAAGTATGGATGTAAATTTCCACAAATAGATAGCCTATGAGAGGCATAAAACCTCATTGAAAAGGCAGAAAGGGAGAAAAGTGTTGCAAACATTACCCAGAAAGGACGCTTGGGAGCCTAACTTTCATGCGCTTGCGAATCTGCTGTGCCAAAGCATCCACCAAAGCTATTCTACCAAGCTTGCTTTGAGGGGCACCAGTCAGTATCGATTTAAGACTTTCACTCTCTGCTTTCCATGCAGTTTCTAAAGAGCTCTCAGATCCAGACTGCGCAGAAGCTATTGAAACTGACTGTCCAATTAGTGCAACCCATGGTATATCAACAGTTTTTGATGGTCCTTGATTTAACAGTAAAGCCTGAACAGCTGCAAGGGCATTCTGATCTGTAGCAGATTGATCTATTTTACTAATTACGCCAACAGTTCTAGTACCTGCCATTAACACAAGAAGATGTATCTTATCCCTCAAAAACAAATACAAGTAGAACCAAAAACAAAAGGTATATGTTATGGAATGAGGAAGCCAATAAAAAGAAGCATCTAATATCACTCAGTAGATCAAATTTGACCATCACTAAACCTAATAGACAAAAACTCCAATAATTAGCCAAAAGAAATCAATGTTTATAGCTATTACCTTCTCCATCGTATTCTTTGGCAAACCTGAGGGCCCTAGAATTTGCGATTTCTGATGCTTGGGCTGCAGGAACGATAACTAATAAAATGGCATCATTGTGCTGAGCATATTCACTAACCTAAGCACAGAACAATTCAAAGATTATTACCATGCAGTGACTGGAGGATCATAATGGATTAATATCCGTACAAAGCATAAATAACTAACTTAATAAACCAAAAAAATTGCTTCTTTTGCACGTAGAAATAGTATTGATCATTCTGATTATCAAAACCTAGCCTGCATAAATCATTGTAATAAACGAAAGGGTGTATCATTACACACACTTACCATAGACTCATCCACGATCCTTTGGTCCAGGCCAGGTAAGTCAATCAATTTCAGAGGAGGCGCTGAGAACAAATCATAGAAATATAAGGTATGGTAACAAAGAGATTGAGCTAAAACTATGAACAATGTCAAGATATTAAAGTGATTCAGCTGTTTGAAAGCAGGCCTCCATCTATGGAGAAAAGAATGTTTCACTTTACAGTGACAGATCTACAAGCTTTGTACAACCTTATATGATTAGATGCAATAGAAGTTCAGCAAATCCCAAAATGAACTCCCATTTCCAAACTTTAACATACAAGTACAACCTTATATTATTAGATTATTATAGTACAACTCGAGCAATTACCACGTGAATTTTACAAATTTTCATACCAATTTCAGCTCTTACAATTTTGAGCCCAAATCCCTATATGTCTTAATCAAACCAAATTATTTTAGGGAAAGCACAGAGTTAGAGCAACTATGCTCCCTAGTAAATAAGAGAATTAGCCTTGGCACAACCGTCTATTCTTGATAATACTAATACATATACCCAAAGTTAGTTTTGTATTTTAACAATTGATGCTCGATAGTTCCATTGTAAATGTTTATTTATGTCCCAATAAATAGTTTCAAGAAGCTTCCACAAACACTAATGGTATAAGTCTAAACGGGAAAAAAAAATCAAGTAGGCATTTCATTTTCTGCATTACCGTGTCTTCAAAAGACAATAGTTGATAGACGCATAATTGCACTTATTTAGATATGATAATAAATTCTCAAAAATCAACCTGTACTTGTCCGTAGTCTCAAATATATTTCATCCCGGTTATTGCCCGAGGATCCTTTACTTAACCTTTCTTGTAAAGATTTCCGTAAAGCACCTGCATGCCAGCAATAGCATTAAAAACAAATAGCACATTGGAATAACTGAAAGAAAATATGAAGGGTCTGAGTAACAGAGACGAAGACAAATCAATTTTTCAACCATTATAGAGACATACAAAGCTCAATCATCATTATCGACTCTTCTGTCAAGCTTGTTTAATTTACAGTCAACTACAAAAATAAATTTTTACATATACTGTTAGGCAGGTTCAAGAATATCTAAGCCCATAATGGTAATTAAAAATGCCCATTACGTATATTGGATAATGGAATTTCAGACGGGAGGTCATAAAGCATGCTGATGCTCGCAACCATAGAGATACCAACATATCAGAGGTTAATGAAATATTAAAGAGGCTATGTTGGAGCTGATCCTTACCCATACATGGTACACCCAAGCAACATGAGGGGGAGAGAGCACAATAAAACATATGTAAATAACATTAACCAATTAACTTTAGATACTAACTTGCAGAAACTGGCTGAGATTTATTGTCAATCTGCAAAAGAATTGATTTGCTGCTCAAGGAGCCATCCTTCTGTAAATCAATGCTAATAGGAGCCCTAGTAGCACCATTTTCTCCAGTTGGCTGAACATAGATAGCAGAAATTCAGGAACAAAATAAGTCTGAAGAAAAAGGGCAGAAGTATTCAGAGAATAATAAAGAACTGGAGCAAAATTAACATACCAGAATAGGATGTCCAATTAAGCTGTTCAATACTGCAGATTTACCAGCCCCCTAAGCAATTTGACCACAAACAGAAAAGAAGGAATAAGGATCATATGACACGGAATAACAATCTCCCAGAAAATAGTACTATAAGAGCAACAAGGGACAGATTTTACAGTTGCCAGTTTAAGCCTTACTTTCGACTACCACTCATGCCATATAGCTACCAATTACTTCCAAAGCAGGATCAGTAAAACAGATCTCACAGGAACTATTATACTAATAGAAATTATAATAAAATATATCATCATAAACAGTTCCGTAACGCAAAAATGTAGACATAAAGGTGTATGTTAGACACCATTTACAACGTAAATCCCGAAACATGCATCCTTCCAAAGTGGTGTTATGGTAGGAAACAGTTTCATGGAAATACCATCCAGAAGTAGTTGCTTATAAAGTAATTCTAAATATAGGAAAATGATCCATGTAGCCCATTCCTAAAAATTGGGAGATATAATGCCTAGATATCAAATGTCCTTGCTAACAGGCATTGACTAATGAAATCCTTCCTATTTGAACTATTTTCGTATCCTTTAGCATTAGCTTATCAACTGTCCCTTCTAGCAAAAAAAACTGACAAACAATCAAAGATACAAAGATCGGTCACCTCAAAGAAACAAATAAAATACTTAAAATCCAGTCTAAACTTTTGCACAGCTAAATCGAACTTCAATCCACCGAGCTAAATCCAATCACTAGAAACAGAAGCAGATATAGTTAAGAGATGAACTCACAACATTGCCAAACGCAACAACGTTTAGAAAAGTAGAACTCCGTCTAGAAGAACTGGAACTTTGATTTTCGTCAATATCTTCGTCGGCAAGTAACGAAGACGCTTGTCTCATGGACTCCGACAGCTCTGACAACTCCTCGATCGCCTCCATTAGAAATTAAAACACAAAGATCCGAAGAAGAAAAGGAAGTAAAAGAGACTAAATCGAAGAGAAAGAATAGAAAAACCGAGGATTGTGACAAGATCTGATAGCTTCGAGGGAGATCAGATTCTTGAAATTTCAAGAAATTTGAAAAGAGAAAGAGAGATGAAATGTATAGCCGACGGAGAAGAGGAACAGGAAGAAGAAACTGCCTTTTCTCTCTCTCTCCCACGCTTACTTTCTCTCTCTTCCGTTTGCGGTTTGAATTGGTGTTTTTGAATTTTATTGTAGTTATTTTTAATTTGTTTTAAGTTTTTGACTCTTCTTCCTTTGCAAAAAATTAAAAGAAATTGAAATAAATATTTAACCCTACTGTTGTTTTTTCTGGTGAACCTTTTACTTCTTGTATTTTTTCCATCATTAAATTAAAATAATCGCAGTAAATTTTCCAGATAAGTTCGAACCTACTTGTTGGAAACGCTTGTAAACTTCCCGTATTGTGTGAATGGTAAAAAATCTTTTACCCACCCAGTAATAACTTCTTTTCACTTTCACATTGATTTATTCCCAATAGAAGAGAAGAAGAATCAGTTCATTTTCTTCTATTGTAAAAAAAAAATCAGTTCATTTTCTTTATCCTGGCTTTTATTGTATTCTTAGTCATTGCACAGCGCAACATAATAGTGGGGGCATCCGCAATCTTTTTCAAATGAACTAGTCAAAATGATGCTAAAAGTTTTGAAAATTTGTTGCCAACAAAGTGTTTATAGAATGCTAAATTTGAGCGTAAATTTAGAGAATTTTTTATATGGATTATGTTAGACAGATTAGTGGTAGAGCAATCCAATAAAATTTTACCACGTCATAAAAATTTTACATGTCGAAATTATATTAAAAAATAATTTTGTTTATTTTGAGTAAAATATTAACTTATGTGTAGTATTATCATTATTATTATGAGTAGTATCAAAAGTTAATATATCATAAATAAAACGTGAAGAGAGAGTATCTCACTCCATAAAATTAGAAAAATAAAAAGTTGTGCTGGCTATTTAATGAGTACTCTGTTTCGCCGATTTTCTTAACAAAACTATCAATTACACATACAAATTCTCTGTGAAACTCAAAAAGATCCATAACAAAAGACTTTTGGAAAGAAAAAGAAGTTAATCATTGACTCTTTCAGGAAAAAAGAAGCTAATTATAGTCAAACTAATTTGGTAAAATTAATTTCTTCCGTTTCCTTAACCCAGCAGCACTGGTAAAAAAAATTGGACATGAACATAAAAGAATATATACAAAAAATAACACCAAAAAAATAATAGCTAAAGGGTTCAAAAACATGAAAATAATGGAAACAAAAGCATCCATTTAGAGTTTTTTTAGAACATAGAATTAAAGAGGGTAGCCAAAAGGGTCAATTTTTCCACAAGCATATAAAGGTTATATGATGTATGTACAGACATTTTTCGAAGGCCTACATTTTTGGGCAAAGAATTCTGGCAACCAAGTTTTTTAGTCTGAAAACTGGTCAAAATCATCTCATATACATGTTGCCTTGAATCAAGATGGGAACTGGTGTTTCTCACCGGAAATCGCAAACAGCCGAGAACCCCTTCTTCTCTATCGAGGCTTCACTGCATATTGAACGATTTTTCATCTAAAACTTGATGGAAACCGTGTGGATTCTTGTTAGTAGCATGCTAATCGACAGAAACCATCAAAAAAATTGATCAGTAGTGAATCGTGAGGTTTTCCGGTGATTGTGATTTGAAATCGTGATATTCGGGCAAAATTAAGGTTCGCAATTTGATCAATTTTTGGGCATTGTACGATTATTGGAGCGTACTGGAAGACTCACCAGCGAGAGTGTTATCGACCGGTATCCTTCATTCGCCGGTTGGCTGCAGTTGGCAGATAGGGTTGTAAATGAACCAAACTGCTCGCGAGTAACTCTGTGTTGGCTCGTTCAAGTTCGTTTAACAGCTAAATGAGCCGAGCTCGAGCTCCATAATGGAGCTTGTGTAATAAACAAGCCGAGCTCAACACGCTCACGAACAAACGAGCATATTCACAACATGTATCATTTATATGTAAACAAGCTCGTATAGGCTTACGAACGAGCTCGAGCTCGCTAACAGCTCTTAACGAGCTTTCGAGCTCGAGTTCTCAAGCCGAGTTCAAGCGGCCCAAAAATTATCGAGCTCACGAGTCAAGTTCGAGCTTAAATTAGAGCTCGTCAAATAAACGAGCCGAGCTTAAGCTCAGAATTCGAGCTCGTCAAATAAACGAGCTAAGCTCGAACAGGTCAGTGTTCGCTTGGCTGAGGTCGTTTACAGCCCTATTGGCACAGATGCGCAACAGCGATCTGGTTTCCAATCGTCTTTTATGGCTCTTTTGTTTTCTAATTTTCTCTTTTTAAAAAAAAAAAAAATTGCCCAAATATTTTTTTTAAAAAAATTTTGAAGTGTTTTTTTTTTTTAATGAAAACTTAAGGCGGTCAGTTTTAATTTTGAGCCAAAATTTTTAGAAGTTTCCAATTCAACCCAAACATAAAAAGAGAATTGAATTACCAAATAGATGCAATTAATAAGTAGTTACTCCACCAAAACCCAAATTCAATTTATTCTCAAAACTAAATGTTTGATTGACAAGATCATTCTTTTATTAGTTTTTGCATTATCACAATTTTTAAAAGAAATTCAATTTGTTCTCAAAACTAAACGTTTGATTGACAAGATCATTCTTTTATTAGTTTTTGCATTATCACGATTGTTAAAAGAAACTAAAAATTCACACCCGTGCCATGACAGTATTAAATAGCTATTTTAATTTAAGGATATTTACAAAAAATTTCATTGAATTTTTGCATATTCTACATTTTTTTTCTTGTTTATTTTTTTTTTAATAAAAATCTTCCTGCATTTCAATTCCATTAGACAATAACACCCTTCTATCTATTTTTTCTGTTAAAATAACGGTATAACTTAAGAATTGAGGGGCTGTTTTCAAACTTTTCCTTTTTTCACCGTCCCCACTGCTAATGCTTCGAGTTCCCAAAAATGGTGTAAATTAGAGGCGGAATAAAATTGGAGTCTACAAATATATATTCATTAATTAATTTCCATTATTTACTGATTAGTAAATAATTTAATTAGAATGAATCAATTAGAGGATTCAAATCTTACAAAAAACCCAATTACAAAGGCCGATGATAGGAGGGTGATTAGCGAGCTTAGAGCAGCTAATTCCTTGAGGAATAGCAAGAGTGATACCAGCAAGCAAATTGAATTTGAAAGAGCTAAGACAATAAATGGGTAACCATTCAAAAACTGGAATAAAATATTGGACTGCTTTTTTTAATTTACCAAAGGAGTTCTCATTTCTAAATTGACGAAATGGATCATCAGGGAACAAGGTTTCTTTGCAATGAGATTTGAGGGCTGAGCCGAAACTTCTTGGGGTAGAAAAGTTAACCTTGTGGACGGGATTAACCATTGACGAGTGAGAACTGAATTTGTGGGTATGTATGGGGATGAAGAAGGTGGCCGGCGGCTAGGGCTTCCTAGGGGCTGGAACAAAGTTGAAGAAAGGAGAAGTTTCAAAACAACCCTTCAATTCATAAGTTTTTACAAAAGGGCATGTATGATTATATTTTAATTATTCTACCGTTATTTTAATAGAAAAAGTAGACAGAAGGGTATTTTTGTCAAATGAAATTAAAATTCAGGGAGATTTTTGTCCCAAAAAAAATAAACAGGGAGAAAAATATAAAATATGCAAAAACACAGGGAAGTTTTGTAAATATCCCTTAATTTAATTTACATTTTTTAAATGATTTTAATTTGCTTTATTCTTTTTATAAAAATAATAAATACTGAATTTACTTTATTCGACTATGTACAACTAAGCAAATGTAAGTCTTGAATTGTGTCAATGCGAGATGAGCTCATAATCCTTGGTTTTTTATATAGTTTATTGATGTATTACACCTTCGAATCAACCCTCTTCAGACAAGAACCATGTGTCACCATAACCAAGTCTAAACATAAAATTATTCTTGATTGTAAATTTGTTGACTGATTACTCCATACCCACTTTTCACTTTGTATCTACCATGAGGATCATGCCATTGCCACCACAACCATGTCACCTTGGGATGTCTTTGAAAGTGATATCAGCTACTGCTAAATTGCAATAACTTCTGTAGACCTGAAAACCTGTTGTAGCAATCTCACATTCCATGCTCTAACGTTAGGTTGCATTAAATCTGATACCCATACTCACTAATCCCAGTATTATTTACACTACGCAGAAAGGGTTCTCAACAACCGGTAACCATGGATCCGAAAAAACAACTTCCCATTGCCAACTCGCTTCAAACACCCCAATTTCAATACAGATTTTGAATCCACCAAACCTTTTCAGATATAGCTGGGATTATTGCCAAGAGTTGCATTTAGGCAATAACGTGCCTTGTAAAGTTTTGACACAAAACAAAAGAATTTGGATATATTAACAACCTCCAGCCTTGTTTTGCAATCAAAACCATATTGTACTCTCCTAACATTCTAAATCATTTGACTTTGCCATTTGACTCCAACTACACCAACCATCCCAGACTTCGACTCTACAGACACCCTCCACCAGTATTTATTCATTGAACGTTCAATGAGCTCATAAACAGACTAAAATGCCTATCCAGCATAGCTACTTAGCATCATCGGAGTTGTCTTCCAAGATGGTTGAACTCATGACAGGTAAAAAATATAATCAATTATTTCAAGGTGTACACATTTGCAAATTGAAATATTAATCAAGCGTTTTCTCTCGATGGAATGGAGAGTTGAGACTGCTCACGTCTACCAGTTAAGCGAACGGGTTGGATGGCACATTATGGGGTGAGTCATACTCGTTTAGTTGCTTGATCATTAATGTATCTTATCATTCTTCCTTTGAAAGAAAGAAACATACGACAGAAATGTTGATAATATTATCATTTTAAAATGGTAATAGAATACAGCTAGACTTTGCTCTTCATATTCTCAAATCTCACATAACATGATCCCCTTTCCCCCTTTTTTTCTCATTGTACATGAATACAATAAACATAGATATATAGAGCAAAATTTTATAAGATTATAATGATAATATTAACATAATAATGCCGCAGCTCAACAGCGAAAAGAGCCAGGGAGAGCTCATCCAACAAAATTTCCCGGACTCCTCTGTTCTTTCAACATTAAATAACTTATAAACACTCAGCAATGTATCTACCAATATATTCGCACAAGCTACAAATCCAAAAATTAAGCATATGAAGAAAACTGCTATACCCTTATTTTCTATTGTTTTTTGTCTCTCTTGAACTCCTTCAACCATTGACCTGCAAATAAAGCAGTTAATTAGTACAATAATCATATGCCATCAATGACGAAGATTGTGTAAAAAGAGAGGAAAGAAAGAAATAAGGGTAGACACAGAAAGGGCAGAAACGCCGGCCCAAAAGTCGAAGCTGTGACTCTAAAATAGGGGAGAGGGGTTTTAGAAAAGGCTAATGACTTCAAGAATTAAAAAAAGAGCAAGGCTACATCTCTCGCCTCTCGATTTCGAGATACACAGAAACATGTTAACGTGTTTTAAATCACGTTAAGAGATACACAGAAACACGTTAACGTGTTTTAAATCACGTTAACGTGTTTCT
>CATIWJ010075563.1:0-11307 GCA_949640765.1 Croton laevigatus | reverse complement strand
AGATATTCTTGTGGTTAGCTCTAAAGAGATTGCCGATTGGCTAGGGACCTCAAATATCACTTATCTCAAAACTTGAAAATGGAATTGGTGGTAACAAATTACATCTCTGTAATCTATTTATGTGGTATATTCAGTTGATTGATGAAAAATAATTTTCGTTTTTTTAGAGCATTAAAACCCGCTTCATGAATGAATCTAGATATTGTCTAAAAGATAAAAATTGAGAGCATTGACTGAATCTATAATTAATGATATTATTACAGCCCATATTAAAATAAATTGAAAAATAATGTAATAGATGGAATAAATTACTTAAGTTCAAGAGGGTAGTCTAGTAGTAAAACATATTTTTTCTAAGATTGAAGTTTCGAATTCAGAACTTATTTTAATCTCTTTCTCTAATTTTTCTAGTAGAGTATATATATATATATATATATATATATATATATATATATATATATATGTGGAACAAATTGATTGATGTGGCATTTTTGTATATGAGAAAAGGGAAAAAGACAAAAAAATTATTGTTACTTAATAAAGGAATCAGTTTGCAAAATTGATTGCTTTTATAAATGCAGTTAACACATTATTGATTGCTTTTATAAATGCAGTCAACAAATTGATAAAGTGCCAAATCATGGAGTTTTGATTTGAGTCGCATTTGGCAAATGCTATTGCCTTGACTCGGTAGTTTGAACTTATGAAAATTGGTAGACAAGTATATAAGAAAAATTATACTTTTATCCCCGCATTTTTATTTAATCCACTTTTTGTTCATATTTTTTGAAATAGGCTACTTTGTTCTCGCATTTTGTTGTTTTTATATGACGTTTTTGTCCTTCCGTTAACTTTTAATCAATTTGTTAGAAAAATGACAGTATTGCCATTTGTTTTGTGCTTAGTGAAAAATTTCTGTACTAAATTGTAATTTGACATTTTAATTTAAAAAAATAAAAAAAAATGGAAAAAGGGATTCGTAGAAGCCTAAGTTCACCTCATCCCAGAAACTTCAACGCCTGTGAACAGAAACCAAGCCACCGCCAAAAACACGCCACACCGATCAAATGTCAGTTGACGCGAGCTGCAAGCCTCTCCAGCCAAGTTCGAATCCAAACGGCGGAGATATTATTGCATCTTTGATCGGAATCGAGGCTCTTTCTCCATTTTCAGTAACTGAAAACTATGGCTTCTTCTCTCTCCAAAATTGTTTTTGATGCTGGTTGTCGAGATCAAGGGTGAGGACTTCGCCACCGCGACTGCCGCCGCAGTGTTCAGATGACGGACTGAGTGCATAGGTCGATAACACACGCACCGGCGATTCTGGTGCAATCTGTATCTTCATCGATAGGTGATCGGAAGGGAGCTGAAACGGCTAACGGCTGGGTTGGGCTTCCACGAATCTGGGTTTCCATTTTCCTTTTCTTTTCTTTTTTTAAATTAAAATGTCAAATTACAATTTAGTATAGAAATTTCTCAGTAAGCGCAAAACAAATGGCAATACTGTCATTTCTTAATAAATTTAACAGAAAATTGATTAGAAGTTAAAAAAATCCAACAGAAACAAAATTGATTAAAAGTTAAAAAGTCCAATAGAAACAACATGTAGAGACAAAATAATATATTTCAAAAAATACAGAGTTAAAAATATATATTAAATAAAAATGCAGGAACAAAATTATAATTATATATATATATATAACATCCAATGGGATAAGTAATCGGATAAAAATAGAACACCAGATGATTCTGGTTCAGGAGGTGAAGTGGGGTCATTGCATTATTGCAGTTGATCATTAGTTTAAGCAACTTTGAGCTAATAGAATGGAATCTGTTTTACTTTTTTTTTTTTTCCTTAATAACACACTAGAAATAAATCAACAAAAAAAAAAAATTAAAAACAAGTTATGCAGCTTAATGCAAAAGCTAGATTGTAATTTGATTATCTTGGTGGTTGAAGAATGTGGCCTGTAATACCAGAGGACCACAAAGGAGTGATATATCTAACCACCCTTCCCCCCTTTGAAGAGTATCAATAGCAACATCACAATCCTCTTTTTGGTCTAATAAGCCTTCTTCAATTCTAGTTTATCTGGTTCTTATAGGAATAAAATAAATTGACATTTATTTCTTTATCAACCAAAGCTACACATGGCCACTCTATATCTAAAAGCAGGAGATGAGAAAAAAGGATAGAATAGGGAGAGAATAATATTCATATAATATAATTAAGCAAAATGACAATACAATGTTACTTAAATTCTCTCTTGTTTTATGAAACAAAACAAGTTACCCAACATGAATCATGGGTACCCTTGTCTACTCTTTATTTTTAATTTCCATTGATTTTGTATAAAGGAGTGTATGTATAAACTATAAAGAGAACGACATGCTGACGGAGGTGGTAACATTTTTGCTCTCGAGTAACGGGCTGAGTTTAAACCTTCTATCCACATCGGGTGCTTGAGTTTATAAATGTACTAAAAAAAGAAGAATGACATGGCAAACTGGTGGCAGTGGATCCCACCAGCGAAGTGAGGTGTCAAAATCATGGAGTCCCTACCAAAACCAAACTGCACTTAATATTTTCATTTGTATTCATATGCTATGAAACTACTTCTGTGCTGTGCTGTTCATGCAATTTAAGAGTAGAATTTGAATTTTGCATTCAAATTTTGTGGAATATGGAAACATTGTCCATATTTATGAGGTGCATGTGGCAGCATTTAAGGCTTTTCAGTTTTTACAGTAACTCTCTTTTAACCAATTCAATAAATAAAATTTTACCACCTTTTGAAATCCAAAACCCTCACCTTATCTATTAAAATATCAGCTGCTGCTGCACCAATAAATAATATCTGCAAGAAGTTGCTGGGAAAAACAAAAACCACAACAAACTTTTTATTAAAGCATAAATAAGATCAACCTGCCTTCTTCTTGGAGTGAGAGCATATAACTTCTAAATTTCTGTTCTTTTTCTTGTTCATAGCCAACAAGGTCCCCATGTGCAATGTTTTTTGATTTAAATCACAACTTAGTGGACTTAAATATATGTATAAATCTTGAAAGTAAGCACAGCAAGTCATAAATATTTAATTAGTACAAGAATTTTATATTCATAATGGAATCTAAGCAAGAACCTACCTTAATAAAATAGTATTAACAACTGGATTATGTTGTCTACTGTATTGTGCTTTGGAGCTTTCAAAATTCATTTCAAATTGAATTGACAGTTCAGCACTCAGCTTAGTGACTTGAATTGAATCTTCACTTTGTCACAATTTGTATTACAATTAAACAAGAAAATACAAAACAATTAATCTCAAATTAAACTCTTAAGTAACTACTAAACATGCTTTCAGTCCTTTTCACCTATGGACCACATCTTCTACTTAAACAAAATAGTCTTATTCAAAATAAGTCTTTTTGACCTAAATATGGACAAGAAAACACAGGCATTGTTTTTTTAAAAAAATGATTTCATCAGAACAGGTTTTAAATGAAGAGCAAGAAGTTACAAAAGCATGAGATATGCAATATAAATTACAAAGCAAAAAAAATTCATATACTAGCATGTGACAGAAGGATTGTAAGAAAAAGAAGAATCAAATTCTTCTATTGAAAAGAATCCTATATCAAAATATTTGAAAAAAAAGAGATTCAAACATAGCATTCTTTTTCTTTCAGGGTTTGCAGATTACCACAAAGCAAGGAAGAAGAGCTCTGGGATTTAGAAGATACAGTTCCTCAATATTTGAGTAGAGACCAACTTTTCCTGCTAATGAATCAAACCCGGTTTGGCTGGATATTTCTTGTATATTCTCCAAAGGCCTATGAACCCTTCCTGCTATTACTCTGCATACAATCAAAGCTTTCCTTATAGATTGATCTTCTTCTAATATTTCGATAGATTCGAATGCTCTGCCACTAGTTGAAGTTGTAAATACACCAATTCCATCTTTAAGCTCCTTTTTAGCTGAAAATCCATTTCGAATAATTCGACAAACACAGCATTTCTCTGATATACATAAACTTGAGGAACCACTTGCACCTAAAGAACATGCTATAGTTGTGCCATAAAATCGCAGAAGCTCATTTCCATCGGCAATACACCGAGGATGTTTCTTTGGGAGTTTGCTAGCCTTAATTTTCACCATTTCTCGGTATTCTTCAAACCGAGCTAGAGTTTTTTGCATATTATGGACTTTCAGTACTCTCTCAATTCTACCACAATGGTTTTCACTCTTTAGCCAGCTTGTTCTGCATATTATTTCTACAATCTTTCTTGATGAATCACCTTCCACAAGTTCAGTGACTGTCAATGGAAGAAATGAATCAAGTTGTTTACAGATAAACATGCAGAAAAATCTCAAAACCACACCAAATGACTTAAATAAATCGATAGTAAGAGAGACTAGACCAAATTCTAAGATCAGAACAACAAAACAGTCCTGTAAATCAAAGCATAAATTATATGGATGATTAATTATCTCATCATTGACCAAATAAGGTGCTCATCAGTAGATAATCTTTCAACTCAAATAGAAATGGCTAGTGATGAGTACCCTTTTTTTTTCTAATTAAAAGCAAATTAATGAAGTGAAAACATAGTTAAATACGAAAAGAAATCAATAAAGTATGTAAATTTGAGATTAAGAAAAAAAAAAGCTCCACCACTATCTAAAGACGGCTGAAGGATCCCTTTTTCCAAAAGTGAAAAGGGGCTGACTCAAATCTATGGTCAGAACTCAGAAGAATGTATATGGGTTGATACTATGAGCATAACAGAACAAAGAGGGATTTCTATTGACAAAAATATAAACAATACCCAAAAAAAAATGTTAATAATTAGTGAAATGAGGAAAAGAATTTTGCTTACCAGCATGTTTAGATAAATGGTGACTTTCTGCAGCATCAAATTTGGTAAACTGCTCACCACATTTATGGCAAGTGATTTTAGAAGAGCCATTAGAATCAGTCTCACGAGAAACCCTAGTGCTCAAATGGCCACCAAAAGGACCAGAGCCTTCCCTTTCTGGTAAAAGATGTGGGGATTTTCTTGGAGGAGTAGTAGTTGAGTTTCTAAAGGAAGGATTGTTGAAATAATGCATAGTTGGGTGACCTCCAGGGCCTGGAGTACCTGGCCTTAAAGTACCCACAAAAGTCGAAGCACCACCACCATTACTACTAGTATTACTATTAGCACCATTACCAATTCCTTCTTGGAACCCACCAAAACCAGTGATTTTAAGCTCACACCTTGAGTTGCTCAAAATAACTTCATGGGTTATTGGGTTAAGAAACTCACTACTCCCTATAGATCTTGGGCTACAACTTGGTGGTTTCTCTGTGTGTCTTTTGCTTCCATGGATTACATCTTTTAGATTTGCTATAGACCTTGAACAACCTGACCTTCCGACCTTTCTTGTTAAGATTGTGCTTAATTGCCTTTTTGTTTTCGGGTCATGAACATCTGCTGGCCCTGATTTGCAGTGTAGAGATTTCTTCAAAGAGAACCAAACTGTTGGCATACTTCACCTCACCCAATATCTTCCTTGTTTGCTTAACAAATTTTCTTCAAATCAACACTTTTCAAAGTAAAAAAAAAAATATATATATATATTACTGTTTCTTCTTCATTTTCCTTTTAGTAAGAAAGAAAGAAAGAAAATCTCTTTGCATTTTCTTCTTATTCTTTGCTTTCCCACCATAAAAAGTGAAAAGAATACCATTAGCCTCTTTGTATACTAATTTGTGCTGGTTTTAGCAGAAACCTTTCTTCTGCTGAAATTTCCATTATAGTAACAGAAACCAACCGGTCAAACTGACAATAGTGATAATGATAATAATAACTGTAACAAAATTTAAAAAGAACCAAACTTGTTAAACAGAATTGTGTTGAGTACAACCCATATAACCTTGTTCATAATAAGCAAAATTGAAGCTTTCACTAAAATGGGTTTTCATGGAAGAGGGAGAAAAACAAACAAGAGAAAGACAGAGGAAGGCCCTCAAAACAAAAATACAAAACCAAAAGCCAAGAAAATGCGATTATTATAAAAGAAAAAGACAAATGAAATTGAAAGAAGATGGAGAATTTTTATTTATTAGTTTCTTGGGTAACATGAAAAACAAACGTCAGTACAGACTAAGGGATGGTACTAATAAATGGCTGTTAGGATTTATGAGGTAAACAAGTCGTCAAAATAGATATATGGAAATAAGCTTTAACTTTTAGATAATGTAATGTTTATAGAATTTTTTTTTTTATATATACATACAAAATCATCTAAATTTAAAGAATTTTCTTTTAAACAAGGTAGAGCTGAATTTACAACAAAAATACATAAATTCAAAAAAATTTTACTTAAAAATGGATAGAGATTGATTTTTGAGTTGAGAAAGGTGAAATGATTAAAATTCATTCATGGATAGAAAATAACAATTTAATAATTACAAACTAAAATTTTGAAAGTTGATTTTGATTTTGTTTGTGGGTCAGAATGATTAGGACACATCAGTATTAAAATTACAAATACTGGGATTTCATTTCATTTATACTCTGCTCGTAAAAGATATAGTGGTTTGGCTCAGAAACTAATTAATTCGCTTTCTTTTCATTTTTTTTTTTTTACTGTACTAGTTAATTCGCTTTAAACAATGAATTATTTTTGGATTCTTTAAAATTGGACTAAGTTATATACTTATAATTTATACTTTTGGAAAGTAACATTTTGAATTGTAGAGCTTCCTATATTTTATGTCAAATATTACTATTAGAGTGCATATTTATGTTTTGTTTTTATGGCTGCTAAAATAATTTTCACAATAGACAAGGAATGGAACAACTAACATGCACTCTATTGTTTAAATTAGCTATCACATCTGTTTACAAAAAGTAGCTATCAGATTTTTTTTTATTTTTTTTTTTGAAAAATTACTGTAATTCATTAGAAATTATAAATTGAATACAAACATGGAGATACAACTTCCCACACTTGCGAATTAGGGAACAAAGAAAATTTAAAATTTTGGTGCTGCAGATTATAATAATTTTGTCTTGTTGGTTGCTGTTAGGCTGTAATACATTAAAAAAAAAGTCACCAGAAATTCAGAACTCAGAAAGAAAGTAAAAGCCATGAAACCAGTACTAGTAGCGAGCGGTGGAACTTTTAATAATGATGCTTCTTCTACTATATAGTATTACTTTCAATTCATGTTTTGAGCTATTAAATACACCAATTCTCCTTCCTATTTCACAATAAATATCTTGTCATCTTCCAAAACTTAGTTTTTTTTTAAAAAAAATTATATCCTTTTAAAAGTTGAATCATTTTTGTGAACTATGTGATGAGTGCTCAACTAATTTAATTTTACAAAGTTATACAATATTATTGATGACTCAAGGCCAAATCTTCACGAATCCTATGAACCTGCAAACAACACAAGAAGAAGATTGGACCACTCTAATGCTTAAGTTAGTATATGGTGTAGAGATTATAAGAATAAAATAGAGAAAAATAAATTCCATAGAATACCTTTAATTGAGAGACTATTGAGGGTATTTATAAGAGATAATTACTGACATTATCCTTGTAGAATACCTTGCGAGTCACACTTCTTATCATAGTACGATACTGCAAATAATTCAGAGTCCATCTAAGTGAAAGATTTATTATGTCACGTCATCAATAATATTTTTATAACCACAAATATTCAAAGGGTCTAATTTTATAAATTGAAGTGGTTAAGTTGTTTTTATAAAATTTTTATTCATTCTGGTTTTTGCAAATCATATTTCCCCATCATTTATACAAAAAACTAGAATCATATTTTGCCCATCAAATTAAAATTTCTTCCACCAATGGTATATATGTGTGGCAAATTGGCCAAGTCCTTATATGTCTAATATTTTAGAAGAAATGTTTCTGGTTGGGTTTTGTTATGGGTTAATATTAGAAAAGATCTATTTTTAGTACTAAAACTAATATTTAATCCAATTATATTTTTACTTTTTAAGGTATTTTTATTTTTAAAAGGATTATATTTAATTTTTAACTTCTAAAAGAGTTATATTTGTTTTTTTTTAAAATTATTTATAGTTTGTTTATAATATGTTTATAAACTATTATATTCTGTTTATAATTGAAAAATGAGTATATTGATAACTTTTTAAAAAGAAAATTATAGTATATAATCTTTAAAGTGACTTTTTAAAAAAAGTCACATAAAATTAGTGGCTTATTTAGGTCAAAAATTCAATTTTTTTAGTCTAACAACACCTTTTAGTCCATTTATATTTTTAGTTTAGAAAAATATATTTTTATTCTTAAAAGGGTAATATTTTAATTTTTAATTCTTAAAAGGGTGATATTCATTTTTGTTTATTAATTGCTTATAGCATGTTTATAATATGTTCATAAAATTTTTATGTTATGTTTATAATAAAAAGGTCATTATATTTTTAAAAAAAATAGTATATAAGTTTTTGAATTTTTATAAATTCTACTAAAATTGCGTGATTTTTTTTTTTAACATAAATTGCGTGAGTTATTTATATCAAAAACCTCTATTTAGAGGTTAAGCATGATGAATGAAAATGGGCAATCCATTTGGGCTTTTTCCAAGACTGTAGCTAAACCCGATGAATGAAAATGGGCAATCTATTTGGGCTTTTTACAAGGCTATAAACGAGGCAAAGCCATTGCTCAATTACTTAATATGTTGGACTACCAAGACTAAGGTCTCTCCCATGTACCTATATTTTTTAAAAAACAAAATACCTTAAATATTTTTATGAAAAATTATAAAAAATATCAACTTTTGAAATTTATTTTCAATAAATATCATATATTTTAATATTATTTTAAAAAAATAATTAAGTAAATATCATTTTAGTTAAGATTTTAACAAATGTGACTTTTTAAAACTTTAGTAAAAGTAAATGTCAATAATTTTAAAATATTAGTAAAACATCATATTTACCAGTATGATATATGGAACTACTTGTATTGACATTTTGTTATAATAAAGTTGCAAAAAGTAACTTTTTTTGAATTTTCCCTATTTTTATTATATATATCAATGTAAATTTTTAAAAAATTGAAAATATAGGCATTTTTTAAAACATAATTATAAAATAGTTATTTATTATTATTATTATTTTATTTAATTTTTTATATGTTTATAGTTTTGTTTATAATTTATTTTAATTATGTTTATTTTGTTTTTCTTTTATATATATATATGTTTATTTTTGTTTATAATTTATTTATTTGTTGTTTTTACATATTTTTTTGATTTCGAGTTGCTAGAAAAAAGATTCTGGTCACTAGGAGTGTTTATTCATTAAAACAAGAAAAAATTTTCAAAAATCTTCATTAAATAAAAAAAATAAAATTTTTTTTTGGACAATTTAACGAATTAAATAATTCTTACGAATTCTCCAATTTACTGAATTTAACGTTTTTAACGGAATTTAACATTTTGAATGGAATCTAACATTTTTATCGAAATTAAATAGTTAAATTTAACCAAACAAACAGCAAATATACTGTTTCTCCAATTATAATATAATAAAATTTAACCAAACATATAGTAAATATAATGTTTTTCCAATTATTATTACAATACAACCATTTTATTTAAATCTACATTACAAAACATAATAAATTTAAAATTACGGAACAATAAACATAACAACAATATTTTACATAACAACAAACATAATAATAACAATAATAAAATGTTCATTATGTAACAAGGAGAATAATAATCACATGTTCAGCAACTTTAAATGCATAAGAAGGCCTGCAACTCCACTTTCAAATAGATATTACCTAATAAATATGAAGATGTATAGATATTTATTCTGAGTTACAAATACATCTCCAACCTTCATGTTGTTCCATGAAAGCAAATCACCATAACAATCATTTATATTAACACCATAAGAAATTTCCTAAAATTCATACATGCTTTGAATATTTTTTATAAACTGGGGTAATAATTATATAGTTTGAAATATACACAATGAAGAGGAAAAACATAATATTACCAAATCTAGCCACACTTAGTTGTGAAATCAGTGTTATTATATCAAAATTGGTTATATGGCACATCAAATCTTAGCTTTGAATTCAAAGCATGTGCCTGTGAGTACCGGGTTCAACGCCTCTCCCCATGTCCCCTTCCCCCAAAATATCTATGGCAAAATTAAAAAAAAAAAATTCAATGGTCATCCAGAAAGAACCACTATTGCAATCACTTAAATATCAGTGGAGCAAAAACTCAAGTACAAACTTATGTCAATTAAAATTTCAAGAGCAAGCTTTCCATAGAATTATAAATCACAAAACAAGCAAAGAAACTCAATTTCCATCATAAAACATCCAAATTATCCAATACATAATCATATAAGAAACTGCAGAACAAAAAACGGGACTCCCTTCATAGAAAAACATACAAGGCAAACATCAATAAGGAGAAAATGAAGAAAGAGAAAAGTAAATTGCAGAAAAATAAAGGATACCTGTAACACCCCTTATAGATCTACCGCGGTAAGTCTAAAAGAGTGCTACAGCTGTCTCTTATTTGTATGTTATGGTATTTATTAATTTTATTATTTAAAGAACAATTCGTTCATCTTATGCTAAGATTAAAATTTTTTCAGTTCAATAATCCAAATTAAAAATCACCGCAATGTCCAAAACACACAATTACAAACCATACTAAAATAGCACACTTAGTTCGAAAGTTCTTTATTTAGTACATGCCGATTTCTAATAACATAAAAGATTTTTACCCCAACGAATAAAAATTCTGGTACTGGCTGGCGACTGGCGGAAAATTAATTTTGCAACATCGGCTCTTCTTCAATACCTACGAGTTACAAATAATAACTCGCTGAGCAATTTCGCTCAGTGGATACTTTAACTATGAAAACAGTAGTAATAAATATATTTACATGCACAATAAAATTCAAGGAAAATAAATAATCATTTAAAAATAATAAATATTAAAATGATAGATAAACCATTCAAAATAATCATAAACAATCCACATTTAATTTAATTCTATTTTATTTTCCGAGTGGCTCTACTAGAAATTAGGTGAACGCCGGGATAAAGCTACTGTATTTTTTTTTTGTAATCTCGGATAACTCTAGGCCGTAGCCGGAGCATCCTATTTGTAATCGAAGCAAATTTTATTTCTAACGGCCGTATTCAATCATTCAAGTCTGTATTTCTCGCAGTCGTAACTGGAGTACCCAAAATCTAAATTGGTTGTTCGCAGTACTGCTCAGTA
>CATIWJ010075537.1:0-11948 GCA_949640765.1 Croton laevigatus | reverse complement strand
AATCATTTTCACGAATTCATCGCTACTCATTTCAATATTTTCTGCGTAACTATTGCGCAGATTTTCTTCCTCCTTTGCAACAGTTGTCACCAAATCTTCCAAACTTTTATTTGTTTGTTCAAGAAAACATTTCAAGTACCTTTTTTTATGCTCTTCCATAGGTTTTAACTCTTCTCGTTTATGATGATAAGGACCAATAGAGACACACATCGGTGTGTAGGCTTCTTCTTTCAAGTCTCGCAGTTGCTTTGGAACTCTGCAGATGCAATATGTGTCCAATAATGGCTGCAGGACTTCCAACTCTGTGCCCAAAGTTCTTGTTAACTTGCTAATATCAATCGAAATATGGCTGCTTTTTTCCCCCATCTGCTTAAATTAAAAGTCCTGAAATGATACTTAAATTTATTAGGACTGCTTGGATATATTTGGATTTAGGCCTACAACACATATACTACTGCTATTGAGTCATTTGCAAACTACTTGAGAGTCAGGTGAATAAATACTGTTCCAAAAAATAAACGCGCCGAGTTTTTAAACTCGTTCAGCATGTTCAAACTTATCAAGCATAGCCAGATTTTCAAGCAGAGCTATACTTCATAAATTGAAAACCGCACTTCGATTGTTTAGAGTTATATAATCAATTATTTTAGAAGGCATAGGGTCTCATATACCAAAAATTAATTAAACGAATGAAATACTCAAATAATTGATAATGAGAAATCCAAAAGAATTAATTAATAACAACAAAACCTGTTGATTAGGCTTGCAGGACTTTTCTTGAAGAAGAAGTTGAAGAAGAAGAAGAAGAAGATTTGCAGTGCCTCCACTTCCACTGGAACTGTGCTCCATCAAGAAGATGCTACCGTAATTTAACGACACGAAAGTAAACGGTTTCTCATATAGTCTTTTTTTAATATAAACCATAATAATTAGATCAAAATTTTTCTCTAATTAATTAATTGCAAGTTGACAAATATATATTTAGATCATGATTATCATTTAGGTCCGATTGTTTTAGCCATTCGTACCAGGTTGGATTTGGTTTAATATTTAGTAACTATTCTAGTTAGAATGTAAAATTATCAATAGATATATAGTTATAATTATATAAAAAAAATTTACAATTTATTGCCTAGATTTTAGCAAGCAAACAAAAATCCTACCTACTTTTTTTTAACGTACTCATTTATCCCTATGGTTTTTTTTTCCATAATTCTATCGTTCTATCAAAATTATTAAATTTTCTTTTAAAAATTATGGTGATTTACTATTTTAACCTGGTTTATTATTTTTATAAATAAAAAAAAAAAAGCAAAAACCTCAGAAATCGACCGCCGCCACAGAACTGCCTCCGGCGATGAAAACGATGAAGCAGATCCTCAAACGGGATTGATGTAAACCACGCACGCAACCATCGCGGGCGATCAAGCAGAAATCACAGGTGGAGGAGAAGGCGACAGCGATGCCACCAAAGCAACTTCGTTGGCCGGAATCGCAGATCTAGATTTATTTTCATTTTTTTTTTAAATTTCAGGAAAATAGCAACCAACAATCCTAAACTGATATGAAAGCAACCAACAATCCTAAACACCAAAGAAAGTCCAAGCTCTGGCCTAACTATCGATGTTCACTCCGGCTCTTGTTGCCATCGTCAAGGAAACAGTCGCGCCTGGTGAAACTGGTCGTTCCAGTCGAAAATAGCGAGGAAAAACCGAGGCTACTAGTCGCCGTTGTCGCCATCTGGTGATAAAGAAGAGCTTATGCCGGTGATGTAGAAGAGCTTCAGCCAGAGCTGATGAAGAATAGCTCTGCATTTTTTGCGTCGATGGCTTCATCGTGGGAAAGCTTCGCCATAGTTTTTTGTTTTTTCTTTTTAATTTTTCTGTTTTTTTATTTCATTAAATTAATATATTAATATATAAAATAATAAACCAGATTAAAAAAGTAAAATCACTATAATTTATAGCAGAAAATTGAAAAAGTTTGACAGAAGTATAGAATTCTTAGATAAAATAAAAACATAAGAATGAAATTTTCGAAGCCGATTTGAAAAATCTAAAAACATCTATTATCTGAAAGCAAAAATTGAGGATTTATTTGTAAAAATTAAAAAAAAAAGGACCCTTTTGAAATAATTTCGAGCCGCGTCATAGAAAACTTCACAACTTAAAACACCAACTGTTAAAATAAGTATGCTTCTTTGATTCTGTGTTATTATTATATTTTGTTTCGTTAGATTGTTAGATTTTGATTGGTAGAAAAAAGATTGAAGACCACAAACTTCAAAAATCAATTTTCTTCTATTTCTATTCTATTTGTAGGTCCCACTTGGGCCCAATTGGCCTTTTGACTCTCTATATCATCTCTGTTTTTTTTTTTAATAAAAAATTTCAAAAATAAAGATATGGAGCCGTAGAACTACCAAATTACCACTAAAATTTTTTGTCAATTTAATAAAAATTGAAAGATGGTAATGATATTTTTTTTTTTACAATGGATGATAATGATTTTTGTGATAATTTAAGGTAAACTTTAGAACTTATGAGTTCCATAATAAATTTATTTGTAAATTCAATTTATAATGATTAAGAACTATAAAATATTTAAATTTAAAATTTAAATTTTTAATTTTAAAGATATTAAATTTATTTGTAAATAAATTTTATAAGAAATTAATTTATAAATAAATTTATAATGTGTTTGACTTTGTCAAAAAAAAGTATTGAAATACTATAAATATTATAATTTTAATCATGGGAAGATGACAATATAAAATGTTAATAATAAATGACTTAAAATACTGATTGATTTTTTAAATAATCTATTATTTAGAGTCAAATTACATTTAGGGCCGTTTGGTTCAATTGTTCTTACCAGCAGATAGCTATTAACGGTTGTTGATAGCTAATGGTTGATGATGGATAACTGATTCGGATAAGTGTTTGGTAAAAATTTAGTAATGGTAGCGGTTGCAGTTACAATGTAAAATTATCGATAAATGTATAATTATAATTATAAGCCTTCCCACTTTCTATGGACCTACTGGTCCGAATTTAATAAAGTCGCCTATCACTGTTCAGAAGGAGGTCGTCGTCTGATCAATAGAAAGGCCGTCTAGGCAACCTCTCCATAGGCCAAAATAGAAATGTCACCTAAGTGATCTCTCTATGCGACTAAGCTAGAGAGGCCATCCAAGCTCAGCACAGGGTCATGGGCCACTGGCCAGTCTTCGGCCAACAACCTGGTATATTTTTCTTTGTGTTCATATAGTCTTTGTTCATATTGTATTCCTTATCTTAAAGGGTAGGTATATATATAGTTACGTATACATATATAGAATTGTTTCTATAATTGAATAATCAAAATTCAAGTAATATTTTTCTTTGTGTTCATAGTCTTTGTTAATTCACAAACACCAATCAAAACTTGATTAATTTCTTCTTCTTCTTCCATCCAACCTCATCAAAATTCTAGAAAAGAAGGTAAATTAGAAAAATAAGTGTAAGATTATTAGATAGGTAAGTTCAAAGTCTACATTACGAGTTAAAATGCTAAAAATATTACATAATATGTTACCAAATACAATCATAATCATCGATATATATTATTATAATTTAATTAAACACTCATAGCATTATCAAATTAATTAATTAATTAATCAAGCTAAACCTTAAACAGAAGAATAAATTGAATGGAGCCTATTAGTCATTTGACATAATTTGGATAATGAAATCAAAAGAACTAATTACCTTTGTAATCTTCACTTCAGAGTTCAGACTTTGCAAGATTTGACATGAATTTGTATGTAATCTGTTGCTGCATCTCTCTTGTTTTGTTATACTTTTGCTATGACCTCTTTTGTGACATTCTCTTACCTCAAGAGATGTCTTTGCTTTGATTTTCATTATTTACTCTTGTATACTTGAGCTCTTGCAGATTTTTTCACTTAACCACGTTATATATTTGCTAGTGATGTTTAAGTTTTTTGTGGCTTTAAAAGAAATTAAAAAAAACAAAAGACAGTCGGATAAATGAAGATATTTGGCCTATACGCAGGATTCGAAAAAGATCGCACACTCGAAAGTATAATGTAGACAGTCTTATCCTACATTCTTTAAAAAAAATTAAAAAAATTAATTTGTTGTTTAAAAAAATTATTAATTTATTCAAATTATAGTAAATGTTGAACACATTATTCTCATTGTTTATATTTTAAATATTTTTGTCGTATAAGTATAAATAATATTAAAAAAATTGAATTTATTTTTATTAAATTTACTAAATAAATTCCTTAAAAAAAATTAGTAAATAAAACACGTATTTGTAAATAAAAATCGAATACATTCCAATGAGATTATTATTATTATTATTATTATTATTATTTCCATCCTAGACGCATAAGATAAAGTCATTAAAAAATATATATTTTTTCCGTTCACTTTATATATGCTTTTTTTTTTCTCTTTATATGTGCTTTTTTTTTTCTGAATATTAAAACAGTTTAGATAAATTTTTAAATATTTTAATCTAAATATACCCTACAATTATAAAATCGCTTGTAAGACATGAAGGTTGATGTATTTGAAATGAATTAATAAAATATATAGATTTACCCATATAAAATAGATATTAGAGTAATAAAACACATTTAAATTGATAATTACAGCTAAAGTAGAATATTATAGTCGAAAAAATTGAATTATCTGACACTTAATGAATTCACCCTATGGGATTAAACTTTCGCTCCTTCCGTTTTAGAATTATTGAAATTTTTATTTTTTATTTTTATTTTTATTTTTTTATTTAAAAATTTATATGCATTAAAATTAAATTATATTTACTATAAAAAAATATAAAATTATTTTAATTTAATTAAAAATATTAAAATTTTATTTATTAAAAAATGACAATTTATCTAAAAATCTCATTTAATTTAAAGTGGAAGTGTAAAAAAAAAAAAAACTCAGGATTAAGGAGTTGAAAAATATATAAAGTGATAGAATATAATTACAAAAAACGTGGTGAATTGGTCGCCACATACATTTTATCTTTTTTGCTTTTTTTTATGGGAAATTGGCCCACATGCTTAAAATAATGGACCCACGCACTTAGTCTCCGATAGTAACACTCACATCATTTTGAAGTGGATCATAATAAGTCAAGCATGTGCTCTTTGACTTAATGCTTATAAGCCATTTTTTGGAAGTGAATGTTCCTTTCGTGCTTTTCTTGGTGCTATATATTGATTGGTCACAGGGGAGATGAAAGGAACGGAAAGATCTTTTGAATTAAAAGGCAAGGGTTAATAATTGTACCTAATTTGTCCGCGTTCATTCCACAAGGTCTCTTTCTCTCGTGCTGGTATTATTAGAATAAATATAAAATATATATTTTAAAAATGATTTAATAAAATATATATATTAAATTAAGTTAATTTCTTAGTTTAATTCTTAGTGGATAGATGTGTTATATATTTTTTTTTTTTTAAAATATTTTAAATTTGAAAGTCCTAAAATAAGAGGACTCTGTATAAATAATTTGCTTACACAACTTAATTTACAGCCATATATATATATATATATATATAACCAAAAAATGGATTGGAACTTATCATCTATATTATATTGTGACAAATGAGTCATAAGATAGCCAGTCTGTAAATTTGTGGTAGCATTTGAAAAGAAAATATGAAAAATTATAATTTTATCTTATTTTTATTTAAGTGTTTTTTGAAATAGATTTTTTTTTCTGCATTTTGTTTTCATCTTCTTTTTGTCCTTTCATTAACTTTTAATCCATATTCCATAAAATGATAGTATTATCTTTATTTTGGGCTTAATGAGAAATTTTTGTATTAAATTATAATTTGACACTTTTAATTTAAAAAAAATTAGAAAAAATGTAAATGAAAATGCAGCCCCTTTTTCCTGGGTCAGTAAATCCAAAGCTCTCTCTTTCTTGTATTTCATTTTTATTATCTATTAATTTATATTTTTTTAAAAGGATATTAATATATTGTTAATTTATTTAAAAAAGTTCACTTTGTCACTGATCGTGTGGATATTATTAGAACTGACAAAATTTAAGTGTCTATTAACTACTTGTTAATTTTGATAGTGAAGCAATATTTACAAAAATCTCCCCTATTTTTTATTTTATTTTACATTTTTTTTAACTGAAAAAAAACTTTTGTATTTCAATTTTATTTGACAAAAATATCATTGTATCTATTTTTTTTATTATTTAAAAGAATTAAAATATAATTTTATAAATTCTTTTAAAAAAAAAACTTAAATATTAAGGAGCTGTTTTGAAATTTTGGTCTTCTTCCATCTTGTAAACTGACAGCTGGAGGTTGATCTGCAAACGCGGCATCCGCAGGAACAAAAAGGGTAATTCAGCCAATGACTTAAACAATTTAAAATTTAAATAAATTATTTCTAGCTTATAATGGCTGGGACTCCTTGAATTTAGTAAGATTAAATCTCAAATTTGCATGGGCACTTGACATCCTGCATTAGAACCAACGAAAGTAGTTATTTTGCAGAGATTCTCTTTATGTTCACCCATAAATAATACACATATTTGAATCAACTGAAGAGATTATGCTTTTATTTTTTAATTTTGAGAAGCTAAATTTATTTGGTGAATCTTTACAGAATTCCACGCTTTCTGTATGGCTTACATCATGGAGAACTTTCTGCCCAGTATGCAAACGAGATGCAAGAACTAGCAATGGTGAGCCACCAGAATCAGAATCCACACCTTTACTTCTCTCCAGCGCAGGTTCTTTAGCATCATCTTCTATATTGTTTTCCTTCAGATCTGCAGCATCGATGTCGATACAAATTGCCCCACCATCATCACGATCCCCTCCAGCCATCAATTTACAGTCGTTGCCAGCAGAGATTTCGGTGGTGATATTTCGGGTTTTGAGAGTTTTGTTGCCGAAATAGATTTTCAGGAAGAATCCGATGACAACAAGCAAGCTGGGAAATACCAAGATGGGCAGTGCTAAGGCACCAGATGTTTCTCTCTCGCCGGAAACATCACCTGGGTCTGATGAGCAAGAACAAAGTTGAAGAAGACTAAAGTTTCAAAATTGCCCTCTTAATTTTTAATTTTTTTAAAAAGGTCCTTAAAATTACATTTTAATCATTTTATCGTTATTTTAATAAAAAAATAAACAGAAAAGTATTTTTGTCAAACAGAATTGAAATGCAATGATATTTTTATCTTTTAAAAAAAAGACAAGGAAGAAAATGTAAAATAGAATAAAATCCGAAAAGATTTTTATAAATATCCCTTATTTTAATAGAGTAATAAATTAGTGTTATAAAATTAAAATACAAAAAATAAAAGAGTTCATTTTTTAAATTAGAGTGATAAACTAATATATTTTTGTTAAATTTTAGAGTTAATTTTGTAAATTTTTCAAAATTTTATTATAATGTAAAAAAATATAGACAAAGAAAAATGTAATATATTGTTAATTTATTTAAAAAAGGTTCAATTTTTCAACCTCATTACATTCTTATTTTTATATGTAATTTTATTCAATAATGAATTGGAAAAAATAAAAAGTTAAATAGTGGTATAAATTGGACTGTATCCACATTTGCATCAAGTTAAGGTTACGTTAACTTGAAAATGATATATGGGGGCAGTGGAGACGCAGTCTTAACACGTATCCCCGGATTTTAATTTTGATGTTAACATTTTTATTATATAAACGTTGAATTTTTCCTGACGTGGATATTAGAGCTGGAAAAAAAATTTAGAAATAAAAAATTTTCATTAATTAAAAAAATTATAAAAATTGAGATACAATTTATACATCTTTGTATATATGAAAATTATATTCATGTAAAATAAAACTGAAAATTGAACTTGAATTTGCGCCATGCTCCACTTGATAAATTCAACTATTTAGTCTTCTTGTGGCAATCTTGAATCATTTGATACTGAAGTCTTTCGGTGAATCTAACATAATAATATTTAAAATTAAAATTATTCATGAAATAAATCTTACGTCTCTTTTTCAAATTCTCTACAATAAACATAAATTTCTTATAAAAAGATAAAATCAAACTCTTATGATATCGAAGTATTAGTAAAGTCAATAATAGAAAAGTTGTTTACAGTATATAACCTCTACAGTATTTATACTAATAGTCCCTATTTTTCTTATTTACAGTATATACCCCTATATATAATACAACATACTTAATACCCCCCTCCCCAAGCTAGCATGTAGATGGAATGAATGCCAAGCTTGGTCTTAAAATCTGTAAATGATGATGTAGTGTGCATTTTAGTAAAAAAAAATCTGCTAGTTGGCTCTTAGTGTTGACAGGTAACAACTTAAGAAGTCCTGCTTGAAGCTTTTCTCTAACAATGTGGCAATCAATCTCCAAATGCTTGGTGCGTTCATGGAACACTGGATTGTGAGCTATATGAATAGCCGACTGATTATCACAAAAGAGGAGAGCTGGATGTTTGTGATTGACTTGCAAATCAGCCAAAAGATACAACATCCACTGTATTTCACAAGTTAGTGCTGCTAATGCTCTGTACTTTGCCTCTGAGCTGGATTTGGAAATAGTTTGCTGTTTCTTGGATTTCCAGGAGACTAAAGATTCTCCTAAAAACACACAAAAACCAAAGATGTTTTTCCTTGTTTCACTACAGGCAGCCCAATCTGAATCTGAGAAGGCTTTAAGCTTTAGATTTGAATTGGCAAGAAAAAAGAGCCCATGGCCAACAGTTGCTTTAAGATACCTGAAAATTCTGTGGACAGCTTGAATATGTATGTCAGTTGGCCTATCTAAATGCTGAGATAATTGTTGTACAACAAATGCTAAGTCCGGTTTTGTATTAGTCAAATATATTAATTTCCCAACCATTTGCCTATATTTTGCTTTATTTTCTACTAAAGGTTCTTTACTAAAATCAATATCTGAAATTTTTATAGTCATAGGAGTTGAGGCTGGTTTGCAATCAAGAAAATTGTATTCTTTTAACAAATCTAAAGTATATTTTCTTTGACACAAATTAATTCCAGTCTTATTTCTAGCAATTTCAAATCCTAGAAAATACTTAAGTGGTCCTAAATTCTTGATTTTAAATTTATCATGTAGATAAGCTTTAACTTGTTCAATTTCAGCATGATTATTACTTGCAAGAATGACATCATCTACATATACTAATAATGCAATGAAAGCAGTTTCAGTTTTCTTAATAAACAAAGAAGAGTCAGAATGAGCATGTGTGAAACCTAAATCCAGCAATGCAGATGATAACTTAGCATGCCATTGTCTACTTGCTTGTTTCAAGCCATATAATGATTTGATTAACTTGCAAACAGGTCTAGAAATAGACTGCAGATTGTTTGGTAGCCTATAGCCTAAGGGTAATTCCATATATACCTCCTTATCTAAGTCACCATGTAAAAATGCATTATTTATGTCTAATTGTTCTAAAAACCAGCCTTTAGAGGCTGCTACTGCTAATAAAGTCCTAATAGTGGTCATTTTTGCTACTGGTGAAAAGGTGTCAAAATAATCAATGCCCTCTTGTTGTGTATACTCCTTTACGACTAATCTAGCTTTGTATCTCTCTATAGAACCATCACTATTATATTTTATTTTAAAAACTCATTTGCATCCTATAGGATTTTTATTTTCAGGCAAAGAAACAAATTTCCATGTTTTAGTATTCTCAAGAGCTTGAATTTCAGCATCCATAGCTTTTTGCCATTCAATGCTTTGAGTAGCTTGGTGATATGTTTTTGGTTCTTGAATGGTGTTTAATGCAAAAACATAAGCATAATGAGCATTGTTTAACTTTTCTAATGTATATGTGTTCATTAAAGGATGAGGACTAGTGGTTGGTTTAGTGCCTAATGCAGCTGTTTGCACATTATTCAAATGATAATCATAGTCCCTAAGTCTAGTAGAGGGCTGTCTAATCTTATTAGACCTTCTAGGAGCTTGAACAACAAGTATATCTCCAACAAAAATATCAGAAGATGCATTTTCAGCATGTACAACAACAGAATCAAGTATAGAATGACTAATACTACTATTATCAATTGAATTAGATAGTTCAATATTATTATTATATGGTATAGGCAATACTAAATCATCATAACTAGTACCAACAGCAACATATGGAAAGATATTTTCATAAAAAATAATATTCCTAGAAACAAGAAAATCATGTTTTTCTAAATTAAATAAAAGGAAGCCTTTTGTACCTGATTTGTAGCCCAAAAATAGACACTTTTGTGCCCTTGGATCAAACTTTTTCCTGTTTTGTGTTAGTGTAGAAACAAAAGCAAGACAACCAAATACTTTTAAGTTATTATAAACAGGTTTAGTGTTGTTTAACATCTCAAATGGTGTTTTATCTTTCAAAACAGGTGTGGGCAGCCTGTTTATAATATATGCAGCATGCAATACACATTCTCCCCAAAATTGTAAAGGTAATTTACTTTGAAATTTTAAAGCTCTAGCTACATTAAGTATATGTTGATGTTTTCTTTCTACTATGCTATTTTGTTGGGGAGTTTCAACACAAGAAGTTTGGTGTATAATACCATTCTTTATCATAAAAATGATTATAAGCAAACTCAATTCCATTATCAGTCCTAATAATCTTAATTTTTGTGTTATATTGAGTTAAAATATAATTGTAAAAATTTTCCATATGTTTCCTAGTTTCTGATTTGCTTTTCATTAAATAAATCTAAGTGAACCTAGTAAAATCATCAACAATGGTTAAAAAATATACATGACCATGTAAATTGGGTGTAATAGGACCCCATATATCCATGTGGACAAACTGAAATTTAAAAATAGAAACAGATTCACTTAATGGAAATGACAATTTCTTTTGTTTTGCATAATGACATGTATCACAAACAAGATTATCGCTAACATGAATGTCATTATTCCTTAGCTGCCTTATTCTAGAATTTGATGCATGACCTAACCTATTATGCCAAACATCGAAAGTACCTTTGGCAAAATTACAAATTGAATTAAAATGAACAAATTTTGTGGCATTTTTATGTGTAATCAGCTGGTATAGACCTTGTCTTTGTTTAGCTAATCCAATCGTCTTCAAATATTGGTTGTCCTGAATTAAACATGCATGATGTTCAAATATCAATTTATAAAGTAAAGCATTAGTCAATTGACTTACAGAGATTAGATTGAACTTGAATTGTGGAACACATAACACATTTTTTAGTACAAATTCATTAGTTAATTGTACTGTTCCTATGTGACTAACGGGTATTTGTTCATTATTGGGCAACTTAACATAGTAATTAATAACAGGTTCAGCATGCATTAGGTTCTACAGATCACATGTTATGTGGTCTGTAGCTCCTGTGTCAACAATCCAAGTTGCACAATCAAGATTACAATGAGAAGGGACGGAAAGACACATACCTGTAACATCTAATCCAGTCAAGTCAGTAGTGTGAATTCCAGTAGAAGCAGCAGCGAGCAGATTGAGTAGAACAAATGGTTCTTGTACTAGCAACAGTAGCATTATGAAAAACAGGAGCAGGATTGACTGCTTGAGTAGGATTCAACAAAGAGATAAGCTGATTATACTGTTCTTTGGTGAGATTGAAGTTGCCTTGATTAACAGGTCCAGGATCAGGGGCTGGATCATGAAATATAGCTTGAGCAGTATCAAATTCTTCACTATTTTCCAGATTATAACCATCACCATTATCTTCATAAGAAGAAACTTGATTTGCCTTAGAAACATAGCCTTTTTGATAACTATTCTGCTTGTTTCTCGGCTTAACACCAGGAGGATACCCAATGATCTTGTAACATTGATGGACAGTGTGTCCAGGCATGTTACAATGACTGCAAACAATTCTTTTTGTAGTATTGGGATTCTGTTGATAAAACCTAGAGTTGCTA
>CATIWJ010075532.1:0-10048 GCA_949640765.1 Croton laevigatus | reverse complement strand
TTTGATGGTTTTTCAGGCTATTTAGGTGCCATGATTATTTTTGTTACTTTATTTTGTTGATTTTGAATGTTCTTGTTGTGTTTTATCTTTATTTTTTATGGTGAAAAACCTTTTCGTTTCTTTGGATTTTCTCTTTTTTTTTTTGCTACTATTTTTGTTGTCTATTTGCTTTTTGCCTCTATTTTTTATATTTGATGTTGAATTTTTTATATTTTCATCTATTTTTGAACAAGTTTTGATCAATTTTTGAACAAATTCTAAACAATGATTTTTTATTATTCTTTTATTTTCAAACATATGGTTTGATTCTTGTGATTTTTTTTTAATATGCAGTTTTATTATTGTTTTTGTGTTTAACTCGTGAAATTTTGATGATTTTAGTAATTTTTTATGAATTTTATGATGCTGGATATCCAATGAAGCATGAGATTTTCTTTTTTTTCTTTTTTTGCTGATTTTCTACTTGGATTTTTAGTCTATTTTCTTCTATTTTTGCACTCCAGTTGTTGAATTTGTAGCTAAGTTTATCCCTTCAATTTCAGCTTATTTTCTTTTATTTTTGCACTTTTTCCCTTTATTTTTCTTCTAGATTTGCACTAGTTGTTGTCTATATTTTTTGGGTTTTTATGTGTTTGTTGATGGTGGTGATTTGTTGATTTTTTTGTTCTTATTTTGCTGTTTTTGATGGGTTTTTGGAGCTTAAGAATTTGTTTGGTTGGTTGAAAAGTTGATTTTCTTCTGTTTTTGCACTTGTTTCCTCTATTTTTCTTTTGTTTTTCTTGCTACAGTTGTTACCAATATTTTTGGATTTTTATGTGTTTGTTGATGGTGATTTGTTGGTTTTTGACTCTTATTTTGCTACTAATTTGCTGTTTTTGATTGATTTTTAGAGCTTGAAAATTTATTTAATTGGTTGAAAAGTTTATTTGATTTGTTTGATGATTTTTTATTTTGATTTTGAGTGTTTATAATGTGTTTTTGTATTTTATTGTTGAGGGAAGAGTGGAATAATTTTTTTTCCTTTCCTTTTATTTTTGATTGAGTAAATGAGAATATACTATAATAGTTAGCTAGTTTTTTTTGGAGAAAAGTTAAAAAAGTTATCTATTTTTGTAAATATTTATTAAAAAATAATTTTTTTTACAAAAGTAATAAATTTTGTCAAAATTTATTTTAAAAAAATTATTAAAAAATAGCTATTTTGAAGCACTCTCCTCCCAGGCCAATCATATAAAAATATCTCCAACTTTTACTGAATTTTTAATAATATTCAAAATATAACTTTGTCTGAATTATACCCAATTCGAAAAGGTAAGTCCCAATAATATCAAAAAATTGAATTTTAGACTAAATTGAAAGAAAAATTTGACCCAAACTCTCCCCTTATTCCATTTTAGCCCTGAACTGGCCCATTTTCTTTAGATAAAAGGCTCTTAAACTTAATTTATCTTTTCAATTTAGTTAAACAGTTTAATTAATTAATTAAATTGGGATTATTTTGATAATTAAATATTTTAAAGACCTGAATAAATTATAAGGACACTACAGTTAAGTCTAAAATATTGTAAAAATTCATTAAATGAGTTTAATTTGGTATAAAAATATTTAGAGACCTAAATATTTAATATTTGGACATTTTATTAAGGACAATTAACAAACGATTTAATTTAATGTTTATTGATTAGAACTCAAAGATTTGAACAGAAAATAAATGGGAATAGTTAAACAAAAATAAGTTAGAATACGAATTAAAGGACAGTAATTTTATAATTTTGAAATTAGACGATGTTAGGACAATCCGAGAAAAAGGAAAAGGAACCGAAACTCAAGAAGAAAGATGTCTAATACTTTAACCAGATTTAATTATTAATACCTTAACTTTGAAAAATGTGTGTTTTAAATGATTTTATGCCGTTGAATTCTTTAAATAATTATTTGATATTTTGATGAAGATTTGGAGAATAAGATTTTATATGCCAGATCATACATATAGTTTTTGGTAGAAAAAATATTTTTAATAAACCAGTAATTAAATTTTTTTTTTTAAAAATAATTTGATTAATGCGGATGTTTTATTAAAGAGTATATCTGGAGGCAGAAAATCTTTATTTTCTGTTTTTATTAAAGAGTAATTAAAACTACTCCCACTTATTTTCTGTTTAAATCTTTGAGTTCTTATCAAGTGATTATTAAATTAAATTCTTTTTTAATTGTCTTTAATAATAAAATATTCAAATATTAAATAGTTAGGTATTTAAATATTTTTATACCAAATTAAATGTGTTTAATAAATTTTTACAATATTTTGGACTTAATTATATCGTACTTATAATTTAGATGCTTAAAATACTTAATTGTCAAAATAATCCCAATTTAATTAATTAATTAAACTGTTGAACTAAGTTAAAAAGATAAATTAAATTTAGAGGCCCTTTTTATAAAGAAAATGGGGTAGAGAGATCTAAATGTAAAAGAATGAAAAGTTTAGGGACTAAAACAAAATAAAAAGAGAGTTTGGGTTAAATTTTTCTTTCAATTTAATTCAAAATTTAAATTTTGGATATTATTGAAATTGACCTTTTCGAATTGGACATAATTCAGAGAAAATTAAATTTTAAACATTATTAAAAATTCGATAAAAATTAGGTGTATTTTTATATGACTGGCCTACTCCACTTTCTGCTGTAGTTCAGTTTAAGACGTGAAATTCGAAAATTCCTAGCGAAATCGACTACAAACACCGCAAGCGACGGACGACACAGTTTTGTTCGGCGATTCTCCAGTTGAAGCAGGATCTTCACCTCTGTCGTCTTCTCACCGGTTTTGTTCAACCCTCGGAGTAGTCGTCTTTGATTGCTAAATCCCTAACTCTCAACTTTAGTGAGGTACGACTAGAGAAAGGATTTCATTTTGTGTATTTTTTTTAACCTCCTTTTATATTTGGAAATCTGAGCTAGTTTCTTTGGAACTCTGTACATATATCAACTTTAATCAATATTGCTTGTCTATGCCTAAGAATTAGCTTTACTTAAAACTTTGAAAAATTATTTATTAGTTTTGATATATCCTGTTCAAGTTGAAGATTTCTCTGTATTCTTCAATGTATTTGGGGAAAGTGATGAGCTTAAAGAGTCATGCTATTTTGCTATTACAAATAGTTTTGTATGTTTGCTTCCAAACCAATCAATTAGTTTATGATACCTTCTTTTGTCAAATAGGAAGGCGTAGAACAATGGAGAAGTGCTCTGGTTGTACCAAATACAAAAACAAAATACAAAAATCTAACAACAATACAGATTGCCTTAGCGCCTTACCTGAACGTATTATCCACCACATCCGTTCCTTTCTGCCGTCAACAAGAGATGCTGCAAGAACTGCCATTTTGTCTAAAAGTTGGTGCTATAAATGGAACCATGTTCCTAACCTCTTTTTTAGCCTCGACAATGATGGTGATGAAAACAATGTTAATAGGTTCTTCAAATTCATTGACAATGCCTTATTTTTCTATGCTGGTTCTTAGATGGAGAAATTTGTTTTAAAATTAGAAAATGATTTGGTCTATAAGAAACTGCATCCTCAGATGCCCAAGTGGCTTCGATTTGTCATGATAAAAGATGTGGAGGAGGTTACTTTGGATATTTATGGTACTACTGAAGACAATAATTCGATTGCCACAATGCTTTTACAATAATACTAGTTTGATTAAATTGAAAAAATGTTGCTGTAATTTTGTGCCAAGTGGTAGGGTTAATTGGCCGTCTCTCAAGTCTTTACATATAGAATGTGCTGATTTGACTGATGAAATCATGGAAAATATTTTATCTGGTAGCCCTTTTCTTGAATATTTGGGATTGGATGACTCCTTTCTTTCCGAATTTGATCGTCTTCATTATGACTCGAAGAGTATGAGAAGATTGGCTTTGCACATGAATGGTAGGAGCGTGCTGGAATTTTTTGAAATATCAGGGCCTTCTATTGAAAGTTTTGAAATTGTGGTTGGCTACCTTTTACTAGATAATATAGCAGTGAATGTGCCATCAGTTGCTAGTGTCACTATTGATTTTAGCAGGGGATTTGATGGGGATGATGAAGAGGCAGAAACTGTCCAACGTCTTTTTAAGCAGGTTATGCAAGCTAAAGAGCTGAAAATGGGGAGTTGGTGTCTACAGGTAATCTTTCTGCTTCATCTCGTGTTTGTCTGAATTACAATTTTGGCAAGAATATATTTTCTTTTTTTGTGTGTTGAATTTGGTGTATGTTATATATGTGAAGGCTATCTCATACTTGGAATTGAAAGCTATCTCAGTTTCAGCTGTGGAAAACCAATCTTCTCCATCGTCAAAGATCGAATGCCTAATGTTAAATGTTTCAAACAAGGATCCATTTCTTAAATATGTTCCTGGGATTGTGAGAATACTTCAGATTTCATCTAATTTAGAGAAGTTAGTGATAAACTTTGGTTTGAGTTCCAGAGATTGGTATATGGTAATATTTGCTTGACCAAAATCTTAAATTCTTACTTATTTTTAATGTATAATTCAGTTTTATTATGATGTATGGAATTAAATTTTTTAATAAATCCCATTCATTAGAAGCTAATCTGAATTTAATCTTTCTGATTGACAATTTATTTTATTTTAGATCATTATTAGGAGCAGTTAAAATTATATTTTTGCTAATTGTTCTTGGTAGAACCCAGAACCTAATAATTGCTATTCTGGTGTCTGCAGTTTCGACCATATGATGAACTCCAAAACTATCATAAATACGCCAAGAATTTGATCTTGCAGAATACAAATATCACTTGTTTGTCATCCCATATCAAAATTGTTGAGATTATTGGCTGCAGAGCAACCGTTTGTGACTATGAAGTTGTACTAGAATTTCTGGAGTTTTTGCTAAAAAATGCAAGTGTGTTGGAGAAGATGGTGATATACGATGCTAGTCTGTTGCAAGGTAAGCTCAATACAGATTTTGTACGTGAAGCGTCTCAAAGGTTTTTTTTTTTTTGTACCCTTAACCTTCAAAAGAGCCTCACCATATGCCAAGATTATATTTGAAGACTGATATTTGATTTTTTTTTTGTTTATTGAAAGTGATGCTCGAATTCAAGTTCCATTAAATTAATTAATTTGTATTCTTTTTAATTTTAATAGATAAATGGCAAAGTAGTTTAATTATTAAGTGATGATATTTCTTCATGTCTGGTTTATCATGATAAAACTCTTAAATAATTGACCACTTTTTTAGTTAATGGTTCCAAAAAATATACTTAAAATACTTCTGACGAATATCAAATGTTTTGCCAGGAAAGCCAAACGCTTTAATTTTATGGGAAAAAAAGTATCAATTCAAGGAATTTTTTTTTTTTTAATTTGTGGACAATTGAATTTGGTGTATGCTATATATGTGAAGGCTATATCCACTCTTGGAATCAAAAGCAGCTGTACAAGACCAACCTTCTCCGTCGTCAAAGATCGAATGCCTAATATTAAATATTTCAAAGTCAAAGGATTATCCATTTTATTTCTGTGTCCCTGGTATTGTGAGAACTCTTAGAATTTCAGCTAGAGAAATTAGTGATAGACTTCGGCTTCAAAGATTTTTATAAGATATATTTGCTCCATCAAAATCTTAAAATTTCTTGTTGGAATGTATAATTCAGTATTTTTTTTTTAATGATGTATTGAGCTAAATTTTAATGAATCCATACACTACAATCTAATCTAGATTTAAGCCTGCTGATTTAAAATATTTTTTCCTGTGACTCCGTAAGGGGTTTTTCTAGTTTAAGTGAGGTCATGAGTTCAAATCCCTTTATGTATGCGGCCGTTTAAATTTTGTCGTCAAAACTTTGCATTCCGAAAGGAACATATCCAACTCGAGCGAGAATTAGTCTGGATGTAGCGATGACTTAAAGCTGCCACTAATAGTTGGGATCGAGGAAAACTTGTGGTTAATCCAAAAAAGATATCTTTACTATAAGCCATTATTAGCAACAATAATATTCCTTGAATACAATTACGGTCATGAACAATAATTAAAATAGTATTTTATAATTTGATTTCATTTATTATAATTTTAATTTTGATAGATAAATAAAATATAGTATTCTTTAATATAATATAATCCTAATAGGATTATGAATATGAATTAAAATACTAGTAAAATAGTGTTATACCTAAGTTCATAATCTAATAAGCTCCAATCCTTCACCTAACATCTCTCTTTCCAGTCCGACTTCTCTGAAATTCTCACCAGATCAAAACCAAGCAAATCGCAAGCAATATTCTTTAAAATTGTGATTGAGGTATGTCTTGCATATACTGAGTCATGGCCATCATAATTGTGCTTTTGGGTTTGAGGTTAATTCAATTTTGAGTAATTGGCATCATAATCGTGCTTTTAGCTTAATTTGCTTCTGTTGTATTAGTATCCTTTGTAACTGATGAATTTCGAAAATATAGTGTTGCTTGTTTTTCAGTGATTGAAGAACTATATGGTTATGTTCTGTACATGACATGCATAGTAGTATAATTTAATTGTTTATGTTAGTGATGATTGGATAAGAAATTTTATTGTTGGATACAAAGTACAATTTAGATTATAATTTGATTGCCCCTATTAGTATGGCTTCTGTTGTAAAAGATTTGATACAAAATAAAAATTATGACTTTTGTCTATCCAAATCACATCATAAAGTTTTAATAATTAGTCTTGTTCTAATTCCTGTGAAATCTATAAGTCAGGTTCCCATCATTCTTCGATGGGAAGAACAAGAATCGAAATACAAAAGAAATCTACACAAAAGTCGATCCACACCGAAGATCGTCTAAGCAGCTTACCGGAACCTTTAATACACCGCATCCTCTCTTATTTGCCGGAAACAAAAGAGGCAGTTAAAACTTCCGTTTTGTCCAAGGCCTGGCGTTATAAATGGACGCAAGTTCCCAATCTGGTTTTCAAGCTTACAAAGCACGTCAATTTCATTGACAATATTCTAAGCAATTATGCTGTTTCTTCCTTGGAATCTTTGGTAATCAAAAGCGACAGACTATTTATGATGAAACAATGTCCTCATCAGATGGCCAGGTGGATTCAATTCGCCACAGCAAAGAATGTGAAGGAGATTATTTTAGATATTGATCCCGACTTTTATTTCAGTGATTACTATAGTGATTATCGGTTGCCCCAATTCTTATATAATAACCCTTTTTTGATTAAACTGAAGACTAGTTGCTGTAATTTTGTGCCTAATGAAACTGTTAAGTGGAAATCTCTCAAGACCTTGCATATAAGGTTTACTAGATTGACAAATCAAGTGGTCGGAAATATTTTATCTGGTTGTCCTTTACTTGAATCTCTGGAACTGGAGGGCTGCTGTAACTCTGAATTTAATCGTCTTCATCTTGAATCAAAATATTTCAAACGGTTGACTTTATTTTTGAATGGCAATCGTTTGAGTGATCGAGTTGTCGATTTAAAAATTTCAGGGGATTCTGTTGAATCCCTTGAAATTGCTTCCAAATATAATTTTGGAGGCGAAATATCAGTGAATTTGCCGTCATTAGTTAAAGCTACTATTGATTGTCCTGAGGGATTGATGTATCATAATCCTGAAGAAATTTTACCACACTTGCTTAAGGATGTTATGCATGTCAAGGAGCTGCAAATAGGGAGCTATTTGAAGGTAATTCTTTGTTTCCATTTTTTTAAAGTTGTTAGTTTCTCAAATTTAATTTATTCGCTTCTTTTAACAATTGATTTTGTAATTTATTTGTAGAATATTGATTACTTTGAAGAGCTAGCAGTTAAATCAAATTCTGAGGTGATAGACTCATCGTCAAAGATCAAATGCCTGACAGTAAAAGTTTTGTATATCGATCAATTTCATGCCTACATCCCTGGAATCATTAAATTGCTTCAAATTTCTCCCTATTTAGAGAAATTAGTCATAAACTTCCTCCCAAAAAGACACGATGATGATAAGGTATGTATTTGCCTAAAATGTGAATTTATTTTTTCAAGTTACAGGGGAAGGGAATCGGTGTGAATTCGAACCCATAGTTTATGTTTATTATCACCAGGCAACCTCTCTTCCATTTGAAATGTGAAATTGATTAAAAGCTAATGTGAAATTAAAATTTCAATTTCTAGTCGGTAGATAAAGTTGAGGAATATGGCTCGTTTTGACCCATCGATGTATAAAATTCGCTCAATTTGGCCTCTTTTCACTATTTTTATTCTTTATTTATTAAAAATTTAAGTTGGTTAGTATTTTGAAAAGGACCAAATTGCACCTTAATCCAGAAGTCTAAGTCTAAGCATGTTCTTTGAAATAAATTGCATAAATTTGTTGCTAATGTAATTCAAAGCTTCTTTGAAATTCTATTAATATGTATGTTAGAATTCTAATTCCTAGCAGGTTGTTTGTTACCAGATTCTTAATGAAGGTGATGACATCATAAATTACTATGATTTTGTCAACAAGCAGCACATCATGTCACATAAGGCAACTTTCCCTAATCTAAAGACTGTTGAGCTCGTTGGCCTCGGTGCTCGTGTCGATAAAGATGAACTTGTGCTGGAGTTTTTGGAGTATTTGCTTAAAAATGCTCTAGTTTTAGAAACGATGGTGATACATTATGCTAAAGAACTGCATGCCAAACCAAAAAATGCTCTAATGCTGGGGAAGATGGTGCTACGTTATGCTAAAAAACTGCATGTTGAACACAGAAAAAAAGATCTTAAGCTTGAAGTCGCTGAAAAATTGTTAAGCTTCCCAAGAGTATCACCACAGGCCAGGATTTTGTTTCGTAGTTGATATTTGATAGTTATTGTTTAATTGAAGAAAATGGATTAATTTCCAAGAAACTAGCTTAATGTTGCTTTACAACGCTTAATTATGCAAAAACTCTTCTCTAGGGAGTAATTAATTGCATCTTCAGAATCTTTTCTTTTAAGAACAAAAACATTATAAGCCACCCTATTCCTGAGCTTATTGTTTTTGTTTCCCTATTGTGATAGACTTATAAGTTCTTGGATAATAGAAAAGCAAAGAGGAGATGAACTTTCACTTGTTTGTCATCCCCATTGAATTGAGATTATTGGTTTTAATTCAAGTGTTGAACTTGCATTATCTTTTGTTGTTGATATGGTGGATTAGAGAATCTGGTAAGGTGCTCATTGTAAACGGATTTGTGTATTTTGCTGCAGCTTCCCATGATAGGAAGAAGAATCCAGACCAACTAAACACCTAGGATAAAAAATTCAAAACACACAAAGGTATCTATCATTGCCAAATGATTCTCCACTAAGCTAACTACAGTTTAGCTAATCCAAATAACATCTAAACTTGAATTCAATACCAAAGCCAAGCCAACAAATCATCTCATGTTTCTTGTTAGGTACATACAAGTAAAAATAAAACTACATTTTACCTGAAAATTGAGAATTTGCAATTTGAACATATGTTTAACTTCATTTTGTTCTAAAGCTAGGCTAATTTCATAATTAAGTCATCTGAATCTAATTCATTCAAAAAAAAAAAGAGGCCATCATCATTTAAACGCTTACCTCAATGAGATCAAGAAACTATGATGAATACTTAGATGCAACACAGGCCAATATGATCATCAATTCTAGGATCTTGTTCTAACAAGAGAAACACTGTCAATACCAATGATTGGGCTCGATTTAGCTAAGCATTTTCCTACTATATCGATTCAACAACTTAACCATTGCTGTTTTTATGGGAGAAAAAAAAAAGAGAGAGAGCTTCGTTAAAATTAGGAGATCTAACAAAATTAGCTACTTTTTTTTTAAACAAATTTTGATAGAACTAGCTACATTAGTTTAAAAAAAATGACACAATTAGCTATCCTTTTAGTAAATATTGAGAAAATTAGCTACACTTTTAATAAATTATGACAAAACTAACTATCTAGTTCATATTAAGCTTTAAAAAGAATTTCACTCTGATCTCTCTAAGTGTATTACACTCTTCATCCTATAAATATTTTAAAAATTAATATTAATTAATTTCACA
>CATIWJ010075521.1:0-13658 GCA_949640765.1 Croton laevigatus | reverse complement strand
TGTCCAAATTTATGTTCGTTTTATAATTTATAAATCAGACCGAAATAACATTTTAAACTAAACGATAAAAAAGTGTTTTCCGTTTCATTATTATTATCATGCTAATAACATACGTATTGGAAGAATTCAAATTCAAGACTTTCCGCTTATATATATATTAAACATTTTAATCTTTATAAAAACAACGTTAAACAGACATATCAAATATTTAGTTAAGATGAAAAAAAAAAAAATTCTCAATATATATATATATATATATGCGCCATGGTTTTGGAATTTGAGAATCCATGCATATAGGATGAAGGATTTAGAATGTAATTAATTAATTAAGTAAAATAATGATTAAGAAAGAGATTATAGAAGACTTTTTTTGAGCTTTTTGAGTTCAGTTTCAGGTCCTTTTTCCAGTTTTGTAAGCCTTTAGCTAGAAATTGCTTTTTAGAAGATTAATTAATATCATGTGATTTGCTTTTTTTTTTCCCCACCCTTTCTTGTGGGATTTAAACGTAGCTTTAATAGCATGGAAGAGAAATTACTAAGTCCGCACTTAAAAAAAAAAGTCATAATTTTAGATTATTAACTATCACTTTAGATAACGGGTCAAACTCCCCTAAATTAGGCTTTTCTTTTTCTTGTCTGTTGTGCTAATTATATATGAATGATAATGATAGATTTTTTCTAATAAATAATTAGGTTGGTATGTTTCAATAAAATAGGAGGCAAATAGTTTTGTTTTTGAATTTTTGCTTACTTTTACGAATTCCTAATTTGAAGGTAATCAATTTGTATAGTTTTTGGATTGGTACATTTGTTTATCTATCTTAAGTGAAATTTTGTAAAGTGATACCCGAATCATAAAAAGTAATTAGACGGGAAATTATCATATTAGACATACTTAAAAGAAATAGTCATCAAAATGTTTTATAAACCAAAAGTTGGTGATGAAAAAATGATCTTAAATTGACGGCATGTGAATGAATAATTATCAAAAAAAATGAAAAAGTGGTAAAAGCATTTAAATTAGAGTTGTCACGACTCAACTCATGGCCGCAACTAGCATGCAATTAGATCAGAGTCTGACTGTGGTTGGAAGCTAGTAGAGGTAGTAAGACATTTGCCATTGAGTCCTAATGGATTGAGTTCAATTCCCCCTATCAATATTTAAGTGCGTGAGTTTATAACTATGTTAAAAAAAAAAGATCGGGATCTGACTGCACAAGTCTCTAAAATAATCTACTTAAACCCAAATTTACTAGATGACACATACACAAACACTGGCTCTGATACCATTGCCCAAAACTGGCCTAAAATGGTTAGTCCAAATTGACTAAATAGTTAGGTGGTCTAACTTATATTACATCAAATTTTAATCAATAACCGATATGAGATTTCACAAGAGTAACCCAAATCATTTTATTGGTTAAGCTATGGAGTTTCATAGTTGGTCGTGCTAGAGTTTGATTGCTCAAAGAGGATATATCTTTTTAAATGCCGTAAAGAAATTCATGGAGTGGAAAATATTTAAGGCTTGTGTGACTGCTTTTGTTATATTTGGAAAGGTTAATCATTAGAGGATTCATACAGCCGATCCCAACATTTTTGGGACGAAAGCATATTATTATTGTTGTTGTTGCAATCAAAACTAATAGGTACGTAGCTAGCCAAGCAAATGAGACAATGGAATATGGAATTCATAATGTAATACTCCATAGCTTTTGACAAAGGACAGCCTCTCTACTAGAGACTCCATTAAAGGATTTCTCATTTGGTGCAAGCAAGTTAATTTTGATATCTTCTTGCAGGAAAAAGATATATATAAAGTATGGTAACTTATTATACGATGTCAAGTAACAATGGAAAAGTTCAACCCTTAAATTACAAGTACTATTTTATTTTTATTACAGCAATGGTAGTTGTATATATGATCCATTGTCTTGGGACTAAATGCAAACCATTCTTTTTCAATAATTCTAAAGAATGAAGATCCATTCAATCTTTCTTTTTTGTACCTAGTATAGTTCTTGTTGGTTTGTGTAAATTTTCAATTTTCCATCTTAGGAAATTTCATTCTATGACTAAACCATAATTTGATCAACAATGTGCAAATATATTCCTCTTCTTTTTATTACTCATAATTTTTGTGCGATGAAATGATGTCCAAATTTCGCACTAACTAGCGGACAGACACAATTTTTCCGCTCCAACTAGATTATAAAAAATGTAACTTGAGTTTGAGGTATGAATTTGAACTCTTGTCCTTTGAAATTATTTATTTGTGTTGAATTTTGCTGATAGTGGATGCATTGTATATACGGATCAAATTGTTCAGTTGAATAGATATTGGATTTTTAGTAAAACTTAATTAGGTGTTAAAATATATCAATGAATAGCTTATAATAGATTTTTTTTTAAAAAAAAAAATACTATCTCAGTTCCTTTTTAATTGAGACTTTTACTGTTCATTCTTCATTTTTGTGTGTAATTTTCTTCTCATCCTATCCTAAAAAGTAACAACTCGCGTCCATTCAATATAAAAAGTGAATCTCACATGTACTAAAGATAAATTACATCCAATACAAAATAAAAGACATAATTATCCTAATTCAATAAAAACACCAAAATCTTACTTATTTTTTAATACTAAAAAGCTCTAAAGTTTCAATAAATTAATAACAGAGTGGAAGTAAGATTTTATTTGTTTGACATTCATTTAATTAGAATTTTTTTTATGACGTCATCCAACAAATACATGGAATATGAAACTGGACAAGAAGGCAGATGTGGAATTTCAGTGAGTGGATTGTGATTCGAAAGACAAGAAATTTGTGTTACCTAAACAAACAAGAAATGAAAGGAAAAAGAAAAATAAATGCTAGTGCTAGTGATAATAGGTAGGGATAATAAATAGGGAACAAAATGTGACCTCCATTGAAAGCCATAATGTGAAAAAAGGAAAAATGAGAACCAATCCAATTGATATTTAATTTATATATATTTTTTTAAAAAAATTATAATTTATTTTAAAAAATAACAAATTTGATACTATAATTTGTGAAAAGCTAATTTCCATGAAGGAATGCAGACATAAAAGACTTACCTTTATATGATATAATGCATCGAACTAATTAAAAGGGTAATAAATAAGTGTCGTTCATGATTGGGGTTCAACGGAATTGATAAATAATCTGTTCTTGTTTCTTGTATTTAAGCGGACAGAATTTAAATTACATCTCCACATTCGAGTGTGTAAGTAATATCTATGTTAAAAAATAAATAAATAAGTGTCGTTCATTGTTTAGGACCATCCTATTTATCGCGTATAAATAGTGAAGAATTTGTCACTGTTTAGAACCATCCCATTAATCGCGTATAAATAGTGAAGAACTTGTCACTGTTTAGGACCATCACATTTATCACGTATAAATAGTGAAGAATTTCTCATAACAACCAGACATGAAAATATATTTGATTTTTTCCCAATCAACTTTAAACCGAAAAATTTGCCACTTTAAATAGACAAGTTAAACCATATAGATTATAGGATAGGGAGCAAAAATTCGGTTATGGTAGTTTAAAGTAGCTTTAATTTCAATTTTCTAAGAGTAGAGTTCCCTTTTGGACTAATGTGATTTAGTTTAACTTAAGCAAGTGTAGAAAGAATAACTCCAAGAGTTTCTTTCGAACTTTAAAAAGGTCATGTTACCAAATCCCAAGAATAAATATGTCTTTCAAATAAAATAACACTAGTATTGTTGTTTAAAGCTTATTGTTGTTTAAAGCGAATCACGTTCATACCAACAACGAATTGTTATTACAGAATGAAGCGCTAAATCTTTTAAGTAAAATTTAGGGTTCGAATTTTGATAATTGATAGTCTAGCTCCACAACAATGAAATAAGCGAAGAAAGCTATGCAAATATATATATATATATATATATATATATATATATATATATATGAGTAAACTCAAAAACTCTTAATTATTTCGTTTAGCCTAATCCGTTCATTTCAAAAATTGTACGTCTATATTACCTCCATAGTCCAAAACTTGTCAGCCTTTATTAGAGAAGTAATAATAAAAACGAATTACACCTAATGTAATTGGGTATCAAAACTTATATTAATTTTGATAAAAAATTTTAGAAAAGTACATATAAATAATGTGGAAAAACAATTACGTATACAACTTTGTCAAAAAAGGAAATGAAATTGAAATTTGATAAGGTTAAAACAAACAAAAATAGAATATCGAGTAAGGTGAATGCATGTGTTATGTGTATGTACATCTCCATTTTCAGTTGTTGTTGGGCTAAAGAATTCCAATAATTACTTAGAAATTGGACTGTAGATGAAGTGGCAACGTGTCACTATAGGGATTTGAAGTAAAAAATATCAATATTGGCAGGCTTTGGTTTCAGAAATCAGATGATCATACTATTATGCTATGTTGGCTAGACATGGCTAGTTGTCACTTGTTTGTTTGTTTTGGTACTTTCTACACTTTTTCTACTTTCTTTGTTCACATTCACTGAATTTCATATATATATATTGTTAAAAACAAAAATATGTTTTGGGAAATTGAATAAGCTACCTAGCACAATGATTTTTAGCTAAGAATAAGGGTTGCCAACTTGCCATTTCCCGTTTTGTGTCCACCAGGCTATGAATCGTCTTGAACTGAAATTGTCCTGAAACTGATAACTGAAATTATTTGAAGGCAGACTGATTTAGGTTTAATAAAATTCAAAATCATAAACCGTTTTGAATTGTAAACTAGTTGGAACCCGTTAGTTCTTGCATGATTCAAATCGAATTGACTTTTTTTTCTTTTTTAAATTGCGATGTAGCAATAAAATCGTTTAATAATAATAAAAAAAAAATCCTCGATAAGTTTAGAAAAGAAGTCTAAAATTTGATAATAATAAATTGTCTAATAAAATAACATAGCTTGCCTTATATAAGTGTAGCACAAAAATATGAAAAATAGTAAATAAAACTTTTAAAAGGCGTTTTAAGGCCCTAAACATCGTTTTTAAGCCTCAAAATGGTCTATTATGTTGCCAAATGTGGGTTATTTGCGTAGACCTCTAAACAAGCTTTTTAAAAAATTCTGATAACTATAGCAAAAGTTAGGCCCAAAAAAATATTTGCCATTGACCTACCTCCTTTGGTTCAGTCCACACATTTCAAAAACTACAATCGTATCTCGTTCGCATCAAATTGGCTGAAAACTGTAGGTTCAAATTAATTGGAACTGTCAATTTAATATAACTGTAACTAAAACTAGCAATTCATAATACTATAACAGAAATCATTTAATAACTGGTTGCTAAGAATATGCAATTATGTACTACAAAGTTGTTCGTGAAAAGCTCATCTACCCCAGCTGATAGAATTTGCTGCGGTTTTAATTTTCTATCCGTTATATGTAGCCAATTGAAATATTTACCAAACACAAAGGAAATAACAGATAGATTTTTAAAAGCTATCAGCTCTTTTCATCCTCAAAACCAAACGAGCCTTACGTAAATAAATAGTACTTTCCGTCCATAAATGTAAGTGCATTTCATTGTTGAATATCCACAAATATAAGTTTGTTTATGAATTTTAGAGAATATTAATTAATATGTCTTATTTTTACTCCTATTATTAATAAAGAAGGAATAATAACTGAAATTTTTATTATTGAAATAAGTTGAATATATTTATAAAAAATAAAATTAATTTTATATTTGTGGACGAGGGTGTATCTTTTTTTTTTTTTTTAACAGAGATATTTAACTCACGCACACGGTATAGTGGGATGGGAATACGGGGTCTCGAACCCGGGTACTCAAGCCACGGGTGAGACATCTTTACCAGTTGGGCTACTGCCCATCCCCGACGAGAGTGTATCTATTTTGTTATTGTTATGAGTTGCAAATATTAAGAAGGGATAAATACTACATAATCCTATGTTTAAGAGATTTTACCTAATTAAGTACTTAGTCTTTGTGTTTTTAAAAATACATAGTTATTACTCCGTTATACTATTTAGTTCTTCTGTTAGAATTATTGTTAATACTTCATAAAAAGACATTAATATCCATAGACTAAGTAGTTAATTATATAAAATTTTAAAAATTAATAGTTCATTTTGTTAAATCTAAGGGATTAAATAGTTAGTTATGTAAAATATTAGGGACTTTATAGTATTTTTTTATAATGTAATACTATGGCAAATGTGTTTTTTCTCTCTATATGTACTAACTATAAAAATAACAAAAAAATATAACAGAATGACCAATATAATAGAGTAATATTAGATCAAGAGACTAATCCGTGGATTTTAAAAAAATATAAGAACTAAGAAATTAATTACATAAAATCTTAAAGACTTTATAGTATTTTTCCAATTAAAATGACAAATTGTTGCATTTCTAAAAAGTAAAAATATTTAAATAATGATTTTTCAAATAAAGAGCTTCTATAAAACGAATATGATTTTTCAAATTATTGGGAAGAACTTCGTTTGTCCCGTTATATTAACAAACAAAAAAAAAAAAAGAAATATGTATATATATATATATTAAAAGTAATTCAATTTCAAAATTTTCACCATCTACATACAATAATTCCAACAAAATAATCAAGTTATGGGACATCATACAACGAAGATAAATATCTTACGTTGGGAATTGGAGGGTAGGTCGCAAGTTGATTTTTCAATATATATATATATATAACATATTTTATTAATAGCCGTGAATATTATCAAGGGACAAGCTTTTTGTCTCATTACGAGACTGTCTCGCAAAAACAGTTTTTTTTTTTTTTTTGACGACTCAACAATGTAGACGGTTTATATTGAGTCCTGAGAGCATCTCTAATTCTAATGTGAATTGTAGTCTATGTGGCATGCTAAAATAAAAGATTTGAAGGTGATTTGGCAACCCTCTGTTTATAGACATTGACTTGAATTAAAAAGCTCTCCAATGCTCCTACATTCAAACTGATGTGTATTATTTAAATTTGAATTATATTTTAATTAACAAAAAAATTAATTAAAAGAAATCGAGTATACGAATGAACTCTTGAGCAAATACTTTCGCACCAACAACAGCACTACGAACTTGGGATTCATTATCTATCAATCAAACTAAATATAATTACCTTACTCTCATTACTGGCTTTGCTACCTGCACTTTCCTCTGTGTTTCTTGAGCAGCCTCGAACTCAAGATGATATTTCTTTGCCTCAAAAACAATCTGCTGCGACCTCTTTGTTTTATCGTGCCACTTTGAATCGTATAACATCCTTTCGATTCATGAGTCCATTGCCAACCATCCACCATAAAGTTCTTATTTAAAGGTTTCCAACAAACAAGCTCCTTTTTAGGCATTTTATCAAGCATCTTATAAGCATCATCAATTTTTCTACAATTGATATACCAATTAACAACTCCAGTTATAATAAATACAAACCCATAAACAAAACACCCAAAACACACTTTTTTTAATATGTAATCATTCGATTATTAAAATTAGGATTGAATAAATCTCACCAAAGAATTGTTTCTCTTTCCTTCTTTCTCTCTATTTGTAACCCTTTCTTTTTATAATTTTCTAATCGAACATTATTAACTCCATAAATATTGAATCTGATCTTATACTTCCAGTCGGCTCCTTTGTCATATCCACTAAACCTATTGCTTCATTAAACGATTTTCCATAATTAATTATTGGAATTAATTTTTTCTTTAATGGAACCTTTACCATAATAAGATGTAAAAGAATCATCTCCTACACTGTATTGATCTCTATAATAAGTAGTGAAAAAAGCTTCAATCCATTCCTTGTTGTAGTTAATGAACAACAAATTTTCACCAGATGTTGAACAAAAACGTTCTTTTAGAATGGAATGGAGAAAAAGATGTAATGATGAATAATCATGTGCTCTAGTCTTTCGAAAAATAGACACAAACCTCAAATCAATAAATCTTTGATAAGGATCAAGGTAATGAGATTTGTGTTTTTGTGTGTTTCCAATTCAGCAGCAGGATCTCATAAGAAAATAGTGGCTGCCAAAATTTGGTTACCAGGAAGAAAAGGACTGCAAGCGTAGAGAAAGATAGGAAAACGCAGAAGGGAAAAAGGAGAGAACGTGCGTGACAAAAAAAAAATGACGAGTCAGCATGTCTAACAGACTCTCTACAAATAGAGGGTGCAGTAGACATCCTCTATTTTTTTTTATTCCACGTCAGATTGACAATCTAAATAGAAGGTTGGATTGGAGATGATTTTTTATTCTTATCTTTTATTTTTCCTATGTGGCACTTCTATTAGAGCAATCCACAGTTGGATTGGAGATGCTCTGAGATTAATTTTACTAGTTTATAATTTACAGAATTTGGCTCTGTATTATAAATTAAATATAAAATAATTAAGACCGTTAAATTTGTAGTCATTTAAAATTTATAATACAGAGTCAATTTCTGTGAATTGCTACCTATTGAAATTGATCTCAAAACTTAATATAGATAATCTACCGTGTAAGTTGAGGAAAAAAAATAAAAACTAAATAGAAAAAACAAGCAAAAACTCTAGGAATGCCCGTAAGTAAATTTAAATTTATAATAAAAAAATGGTTATTCTGATATTAGTAAAATTTTCCTCCGAAAATAGTTTCAAATTCAATTAAACAAAGCATATATAAACAATTTTCTATTCCAATACGTCTTTATTTTTTATAGCATTGCGGAGCGAAAAGAATCGAATCCCGAACTTTTCATCAATATTTAGACAATACTTCAATGTGCCAACAATATTTTTTTAAAAAAAATTTTAAATTCTAGACCATTTTTATTTTAAAATTTATGATTAATTTTATGCACAAGTAATTTAATTTTAATTAATTTTTTGAAAAAATAATTACATATGCTATTGAATAATTTGTTTATACACATTAAAAGTTGTAAGAATATAAAAAAGTGATGTGGTTCTCAATGCTTAATTAGAACCAAATTCCAATTCTATACAACAGAAATAGTTTCTATTACAGTTAAAAATTCCTATTAATTATTTTTACTTATTATAGTAAATTCTTAAAACTTTTGTATTTGGAATCAATACATATGGGAATGTTTAGGATAATTGCCTTTGTGGTGTATATAACATGTAAAAGTTGTAAGAACATGATGATAATGGACAAATATAAGAATAGCAGTACACTATAAGTATATGAATATTATAAAAAAGATGATATGTTTCTGATTATTCTAAAGGTAAATTTCAGAATTAAGTCTTTTCAAATCTTTAATGGGGGAAAAATTCTAAGAAATTAATTTGAGGTTATAATGTGTTATTAAAAAAACTGCCGGTCTTTTCTTTTCTTTTCTTTTTAATTTTTATTAATTAGAGTATGAAAAAATTTATTCTTGGTTAAGACAATTAATATGATAATACACTCATTTATTTTCGTTATTACTTTTCTGTGTAAATATGATTGGATTGGTGTATTGCATCTATTGTCTCACTGGTGTTGGAAATGTGAATTCTACATTAGTAAGGAATGAGTGGTTTCAGTTAAATATACGATTTGAGAATGCTCTTTCTGTTAATTCGGATTTTTAGAATGAATTAGGTTCAATTTTAATATGGTATCAAACCATTAATGCCTAAACGAGCTAAATCCTTGGTCAAACGTAACACACAAAGTGTTAAGTGGGCTTATATTAACAAGTGTCAACCTGGTCCCGGTTGAACTTGAGAGGGACTAAAGCTAATGAAAAGATGCCAGCCGGTCCGTCCAATTTGTTAAATGGGCTTATGTTAGTAAATGTCGTAAGGTTTGACCAATCTTCTTCCTATTAACTCGAGTTTTCTGAATGAATTAGGCCCAACTTTAATAACTAATAGCTCAAGTTTGTAAGGGTTTTTTTCTCTCCCCTAAAGCATTAATTCCCCCCCCTGCCCCCCCCCCCCCCCCCCCCCCACCAAAAAAAAAAATCAAAAGCACATGAGACAATAATAGAATCCTCTCTAAGGTAATCCTAGTTGGAGAAATGACTCTTGCAAGTATTTGCCTTTGTTTTGTTTTATTTTTTAAAGAAATTGATAATTCTAACATTAAGTACAATTAATTGTTTGATTAAGCTAATAATTCTTTTATTACAATTTACATAGAACAAAAATATGCAATTCATGAATTTAGTACAAAACAATTAATTTTATATTCTTAGATTTCAATATTGCGATTCAAAATTTCATAGAAATTAAATAAGAAATCTCATCATAGTAACATTGGATTACATATTAATTAAACATTCTAAGTTTTTTAATTTAGCTCATAATTAATAGCTATAAAGCTATAACATGATGAGTGTGCTACAGTAATATATATATATATATATATATATATATATATATATTCACAAAATAGAATAAAAAATAAATCATACGTGCGTGTGTATATATATATGCGACATAAGCAAGCAAACACAAGAAAACACGAGTCAAATGCGCATGCAAGCATGCACTTATCTAATACAATACCTTATTTTACAATAGTAATTATGAGTTTATAATCTCTATATACTTAAGTAGTGGGTTATGATATATATTATACAAGCACTCTTTTAAATAATAATCTCTCTATATAAAAGTACGAATGGAAACATTCACTTCCGTAAAACGCTCTTATAAAATCTAATTTCTGAAGTTTAAATATGTCTTTCTAAAATTATATTAAATTAATTAATTTATATTAGATAATTCAATTATGTTAACAAATAATAGTTGATTACAATATGTTAACAAATAATAGTTGATTACAAAGAAACTAAGAAAATCATTAATTAAAAAAAATTGAAAAATTAAATTAAAAAATTAGTTTTTGAGAAAATTATAATTAATAATATTAATTAAAAAATTAAGTTAAACTAAACATTTCAAATTCAAAATTTACAATGATGTCAAAGGATTTGCCGAGACAAATATTTTTTTATTTCATTTGTATAAAATTTAATAACTTATATATATATATATATATATATATATATATATAGTAGAGAAGCAAGATTAGCCATAAAGATGTTAAAAAAAAAAAAGAAAGATTAGCCATAAAGGCAAATTTTGGGGATTAGTGAAGATTAAGTAATATAATATACAATATAGATTAAATTAATAGCATGTGTTTAGTTCCTGTAATCCTGGTAAAATTTTAGTTCATTAAGCAATGTCCCCATAAAAATAATGACAAGTTGGAATGTGGATTAGTGAGAAAAATTAATTTAAATTGATAAACAGAATGGAATGGGAGATGGAAATAAAATAATGGAATTTGACTATGAATACGTAAGGAATAAGGATTAGGGGTAAAATATTAGGGATCCAATGGTTATTTAATGAAAATGGTAAGTTTAGGGAGTAAATAATAATTTTCATAACAAAATTGTATATTTTTTAAGGACTAAATTGAAAATTTATGCTTCTTTGAGAATTAAATTGTAATGTTTCACAATTTGAACTCTTATACCTATACCATTACCATTTGTTCTAGCGAAACATACATAAGAATAACGTACATATAATTATATATATTATTCTATTCCATTCCATTTTGCATTTTTTATAGAATTATATCAGTAATATAGGGTTGAGTGTAGATCCCAAAAGTTTCGCGACAAAATTGAAAATCGAGGAAAGACAAATGCAATGAAAATCGAGGAAAGACAAATGCAATAGCGGAGCATGCATTATTTCTCTCTTGATCTCGATCTCTAGCAAACTAGAAGCAGTGAAAAATCGACGAGAGACAAATGCAATCAGCGAAGCATGCATTCATTCTTTCTCTCTCTCAATCTCGACCCTGCAAACTTCAAGAAGTGAAAACATATCTCTCTCTAGGATGGGGGTGGGGTTTATGAAGGAATGGGGTAGGAAATAAAAAAGAAATGTTTCCTATGAATAGAACAAGAGCGTCTGGATGAGGTTACAAGGTGAAATATTACCATAAACCCACTTATGTTGTTATTTCAATCATCAATGCACATTGCTCTATATACCCCCCAATATTTATTATCTCCATCTTGCTTCTATGTTCTAATAAGTTTTACCCATACTCTTCCATTCAGGTGTATGTGTTTTCTGCATGTGTTCTTCTTACATTCTTAAAAAATTGTACCCATATCATAATGTCCATATACATTATTATTTCTACCTTAGAAAAAAAGGATATTTGTTTTATCTTTAAAAGTTTTTCTTGATTTAAGAGACAAATAAATCTTAAAAAATTTAAGATTATTTAGTAGTAAGTGTACTTACGACTTGATAAAAAGGTAAGTTCATAACCTTAATTTTTAATTGTAAAAAAATTAGGGATGATAGTCTAAAATTAATTAATTCCTTCAAAAAATAATTTTTAGAAATTTAACAAAATTGATAAGCAAAAATAAAGATAAAACTAAATACTAATTTGGTCTTTGTAGAAACAAATTCTTATTGTATGAGTTTGGATTTTCATGAATTGATTAACTAATATATATTATATATTAGTTTCATTATTTTGTAATAATACATATTTTTTTCAGCTATAATTCTATGGTTAAAAAAAGTTGGTATGTGACAAGTGTAGATGTGATCCGAACAGTAAATTTAATAAATTTTTTTTTCATAAAAAATGGAAAATTTTCATTTAGACTAAATTTTACGAATCCAATCAATAAAATGAAAGACGAAGTAATTTTTAAATAAACGAAAGTATCAATATATTTCACTTAAAAAAATGTAAAATAGGGTAAAAAATTTGTTAGTAATTTGGTCCCCCGGTAGGTTGTGCATCGATCGGGTTCGGTTCAAACCGAACCGAATCCGATCAACCCGATTAAACCGAACTCATCGGTTTGGTTTGATCAAATTGGTCTTGTTTCAGCAAAAATACAAAGAAAATTGTCAGTTTTTTCGGTTCAACCTAAATTAAACCGAACCAATTTTTGATTTTCTTAAAATATAAAATTGAACCGAACCAATCAAACCGATTAAATCGAACCAAACATATCGATTCGATTTGATTCGATTGGTCGGGTCGGTTTGGATTTTGCACACCCCTAGTCCACGGTAACTACGCAAATCATGGTCAATTAGTCTTTCTACAAGAGCATATTCTCCTATATATTCCATGATGTAATGGATAGTATCATTAGCACTATTAAATTATTTTAAATTTGATTTAATGGAAAGAGGTAAGATAATAAATAAATTGGTTAGCATTTTAGGTTTTGGATTTAATCATTATATATTAAGAAATTTACAATAATTTGTGATAAATTTTAAATTCCTAACTAGTACTACCTCCAATTTTTTCAATTGTTTACGTTTCCGTTTTTGGCAAATTTTTTCAATTGTTTACGTTTCCTTTTTGGGTAAGTAGGTTTAATTGTTTATTATTATTTCTGTATTGGTATTGGTGAAAAAGTAAATATTGTAAAGGGTTGATAATTATTTATTATTATTTTATATTGGTATTAGTGAAAAATAGGGTTGTATTGGTATTTGTGTTTTTAGGATGTAAAGAAATGAAAAAATTGGAGGTAGTATTTAGAAAGAATTAAAGTCAAATATTTTTTTAGCAAGATTAATAGTTTATTATTTATAATTTCTAATCTAGAAAAAACTTAACAT
>CATIWJ010075505.1:0-24232 GCA_949640765.1 Croton laevigatus | reverse complement strand
AGTACTTGGAATCATTCACTTTGTTGGCTTGCTCCGGGCACTTCATCTCAGGCAGCTGAATAAGATTGGCTTAGAGGAGCTCATCGAACATTATTGATACTTCAGTATCTGCAAAAGGATATTGCTTTTCTTGTCTCTCTTTCAACGAGACCTTTGGTTTTCCTTGTTGAGAAGCTAATTTCTCTTCTTGTTTCTTCTCAGCTTTGGAGTTGACCTTGATGGATGTTGTGGAAACTGCCATTACTTCCTTGCTTTCTGCCTTTTGAGTTGTTTTAACATACTTCCATGCTTCTTGCTTATATTTACTCTTTTTAGGTTCTTGAACGTGGATGTCTTGATTCCCGTTATCAAAAATACTGAGCTCCATATCATGAGCTCAAGTTGCTAGTTCTTTAAATATATGAGGCCTGATTCCTTACAGAATATAGCACAGACCCCAATGCATGCCTTTGATGCACATGTCAATTGCAGAAGACTCAGACAACCTATCTTTGCAATTGAGACTCAAAGTTCTCCATCTTTTGATGTAGTCGATGACAGATTCCTCTTTCCATTGGCGAGTTGCAGTGAGCTCAATCATGCTGACAACGCGCTTGGTGCTATAGAAGCGATTTAAGAATTTACGTTCCAGCTGTTCCCAACTATCAATAGATCTAGCTTCAATGTCTGTGTACCAGACAAAGGCGTTGCCTTTCAAAGAGTGAACAAATTGCTTGACCAGCAAATCTACACTAGTTCCAACATTGTTGCATGTTTCCACAAAGTGAGCAACATCTGTCTTGGATTTCCCTTTCCATTAAATAGTTAAAATTTTGGAGGTTGATAATTTGCTGGCATGGTCAGACAATCAATTCTTGGGGTATATGACTTGGAATATGTATATGACAACTATGTAGAGGTCCCCATCTGATCTTTCAATGCCTTTTTGATGAGCTTTTTCAATTGGATTGTAGAGATTGACCCATCATCAGCCACTTGCACTGTATCCACAGGCTTGGTAGAGGAAGCAACTCCAATGATCTCCTTTTGATGGAGTTGATGCTGTGCTAGTGAAGATTAATCAGCTTCGACTGCATGCCCCTTTTCAGCCATGCTTTCCAGCTTCTCCATTAGTGCTTTGATTTGATTGTCCTTTTCACGAACAACATTGTTAAGGATATCCATTTGCTTTTTCATGAGGTCCAGCTGGTCCTCTATTGATGCTGCACCTGCCATCATGACTGACATTGCACTTGAATCATCTGCTTCCGATTTTGCTTTTTGTGATGTCTTTTGAGTAGATTCAGCAATAGAAACATGGATAACTTCCTCCATGTCAATCAACTCTTCCTGCAGATCATTAGAAACTTGTTGAATTAAAGGAGCTTTTTCATAAACTGCGTCAAATGATTTGATCTTGATTGGAATACCAGGGCTTGCATCATAAGTGCCTCTAACATCAAAGTTCATCACAACTGTGAGACTTCGTCCTTTTCAACAGTCCTCGCAGTTGCAGCAGCTTTGCCTTTCAACGCTTTTGGGGTGATGATGATCTTCTTTGGTGCCATTGATGATGATTTGGAACTCGAAACTTGAAGGTTGCAAAGTGAAGAGATGAGAGGTAAAAACTGTCCCGCTGGATGTGCCAAAAATTTGTATCAACAAATTTTGTATTCCTGAAAAAGAAATTACAAGAGAAAAATAAATAAGTGGTTATAATCTCTATTTGAATCCTCTGATTCTTCTCTTTGCGATGAACACGATGCGAGGGTCTAGGAGACTTGATCTCGAATCGATTGATTTTGAATTGGGTTTAATTTGATTTGAACTTCACACGACGCGAGGGTCTTGATGACTTGATCTTGAATTGGTAAAACTTGATTTGAGTTGAATTTGATTTGATCTTCACACGATGCGAGGGTCTTGATGACTTGATCTCGAATCGGTAGAATTTGATTTGAGTTGAATTTGGCTTGATCTTCACACGACGCGAGGGTCTTGATGACTTGATCTCGAATCGGTAGAACTTGATTTGAGTTGAATTTGATTTGATCTTCACATGACGTGAGGGTCTTGATGACTTGATCTCGAATCGGTTGATCTTGATTTGAGCTTTTAAGCTTGGATTTGAATAACTGCAGAGCTTTATTGACGATCTTCAGACGAGCCTTTGAACTTTGAAGAGAGTTTTGTGTCTTTGATCGGTCAGAGCTTCGGAGTATTTGATTTGCAAGAGCTTCGGAGTCTTCGCTTTGTCAGAGCTTCGGAGCCTTGAATTTTTTGTCCCTTCAAATGAAGAGAGACAGTCTATTTATAGGAATTTTGGGATGCTTGCCCATTAAGTGAAGCGTTTTGATTGGTCCACTTGACGCATTCTTATTGGTCCCTTCCATTTGATATTATCACATAATTTATTTAATGTAGTAATTGTCAAATATTTATTTAAATAACCATTAAATATTTATTTTGGTTATTTCATTTAAATTAATTAATTAATAAATAAATATTAATCAATTAATATTTTTTTAATTTTCCCGTGCAACCAATACTATTATAAATCTATTAACTAATCAATTGTTTTACATCATAATTATACACACAATACTATAGAGTTTACAAAAAGTACAAAACAAAATAAACATTAAAAAGATAACATATATAAAATAACATCAATGCCATTGTCCATGTCATTTCTTCTTTCTCACTTTTTTTTAAATTTAATTTTTTAGATAAATTTTTTTTATTGTTATTTCTTCTTTCTTGCCCTTTTTTAAAAAATTTAATAAGATTTTTTTATAGACATACAAATACATGATGTTCAAAATGCGTAATTTTTATTAATAATAATAATAACTGTTATTTCGCGTTAATTCGTGGTGGATAACGACCGCGACCGTTAAATAACGGTTGTAACGGCCATTACCCATACAAAATATAAAACAGGGTAAATAACGTAACGGTAGCCTAAAAAACCTAACCATGCCAACAACTGCTCCTTAAGCACAATCTTATTAAAGAAAGCTACTCTTTCATTGTCTATAAATTCGTACCTATTCTAATCGTACGCTTTTTCTTCATTCCCTTCACTGGCCGAAGGGTCAGGAGAAACTAAAATGATTTCTTCCTCCTTACTACTGGATTCTCTTTGTGGTTTCTTCTCCTTCTTTTGAACATCGTGCTTTTCAGGGGTGGACTTTCATTTTTGCCTAGCGGAAGAAGATGCAGTCGCTTTCCCTATGATTTTAAAGCCTTCGCCCCTTTTCGTACATTTTGCAGTCTGCTTGCTTTCCCCATCGCCCTCTGTTGTGGGGAGATTCGTCGCTACTGCCTCTCTCACTCTCCATACTTATAGATTTGGGCTTTTTCTTAGCCTTAGATTTCCTTCTACTCACCATTTAAGAATTTCACTGGTGGTTGAGGGTGGTTTTCTAGTTATTTTCAAAGACGAGTTATTACTCAAGCACTATGATAGAGCTATTATAGTTGAATGTTAAATGCTGCATTTTTTTTTTTAATTCTTTGAAGGTCAGAGTTAGAGGGATCTGAAATTTTTATTTCCCACCTTTTCACAAACAATGTCAATTTTCATATTTGGGCATATTTTGGCATAGTTATTTCCGTTGTTTTGCTAATTTTGAGTGCATATCAAACTGTATGCACAATTTTGAATTTTTGTGTGCATTTGCTATCCATTCTGCACTATTGTATAATAACATGCAATAAATTGCACAATACAAATTTTGAAAATATTGACCGCATGTTTAAGAAAATGCACCTTTATTAACTACATCTACATTTGTAACCTAGTTATTCCTTCATTTAATAATATGTTTTCCTCTCTATTCTTTTCTCCTATAACAACTGCTACACTTGTCTGATAATCAAACAAAGAATTAATTTTTATTATGCCCATACCAAGATAAAGTGTGTAATAGTCCTAATTCAATAAAAAAATACAAAAAGTCTCACTTATTTTGGAACTACATTTTGTCCTAAAGTCTCAATTAGTAGTGATCGGAGATAGTATATATTTTAATATTTTATCATTAAATTCTAGGTAAATTAAAAAAATACTACCTCCGTTTTCATGAGATGTTTACATTTCCGTTTTTGGGTGTTTTTTTGAGTTGTTTACATTTCCATTTATAGTAAGTTTTATAATTATTTATTATTATTTTTTTATTAGTATTGGTGAAAAAGTAAGTTTTTTAAAGGGTTAGTAGTTGTTTATTATTATTTCTGTATTGGAATTGGTGAAAATTGGATTTGTATTGGTATTGGTGAAATAGTGAATGTAAAGAAATGAAAAAAACAGAGGTAGTAATAATTTTAGAACATAGATTAACATTATAGCCTACATAATAATTTGTAAATTAAAATGTTACAGAAATATTGAAAAATGGAAAAAAAACCAATCATTGTGGTTGGAATAAGCGGAGATCAAAATCTGATTCTTGCTTTATTATTGATCCCCCAAATTATTTACGGTAAGAATACTATAAGCTTAGTATTATACACTATAATTGCATTATTATGCCTTGGATTACAGTCAAGAAGTCAAACCTCTTGAATTTGACTTACTTGATTGCGTGAGGCAGCAACACTTCTCATCCTTATTTCATCCAGAAACGCTTGAATATTCTTGTCGGAAGAACCACCTTCTGCCACCGCAGTCTCCGCCGCCTCCTTCCATTTCAAAGCATTCTGCTTAATTTCCGTCGCCTTGGGTCCTCGTGTAGCTTCAAGCACGCATTTTTCTACTTCCTCCCTTGTAATAAGCTTTTGCGCAGGCTCTCCACGGCTCAATCTAACACCAGTCATAAAAACATCAACCAAGTACTTAGCATTAGTTACCTGATCGCCCCACTGAGGAAAAGCCACCACCGGCATGCCGGAAGAAAGAGCCTCCATGCTTGAATTCCAACCGCAGTGTGTTACGAAACAAGCAACTGAAGGATGAATTAAAACTCTCTCTTGAGGACACCACTGTACTAACTTCCCTTTATTTCCTACTTTTTGTAAAAAATCATCAGAAATTACAATTGGCTCTGACATATGGTCTTTTGAAGGCTCTCTTATAACCCATAAGAAATTAACACCTGAATTCAATAACCCATATGCAATTTCATCCCATTGATCTTGTTTTAAGTAAACAACGCTGCCGAAAGAGATATAAACAACAGATGATTCTTGTTTTGTGTCAAGCCATTCGATACAGTCATCTTCAGCTTTCCAGAAATCACCTTGGATTGTAGTTTTGGTGTTTAGATCTTTGTATAAAGGACCAACAGGAATAATTGGACATAACTTGGACATGTATTGAATTAGCTCGTCTTCTAATGCTTGAAATGTCTCCATCAAAACGCAAAAAGGCTTGTTAAGATTTTTGAATTGACCTAATATAGTTCTTGCCAAGAAAGGATAAGCACTGGATGGATGTAAGAAGCTAGGAACTTCATCGTACTTCAACAAAGGCATACATGGCAATTGAACATCGATTTCTGGATTTTCTTCTGTAGGGAAAGGAACAAGATTATGGTAATAATGGTAATAAGCAGAAAAACAAGCGCAAGATTGAACCCAAAGCATAGCAGAAGGAAGGCCAAGTTCTTGAGCTAAATCAGAAACCCAAGGAATGAAAGGATTATTAATCAGGCAAAAAATTGGATTCCCTTGCTCTGCGTTTTTACTAACAATTTCAGCAATAAATTTTTTTCCAACAAGTTCGAGTTGAGCTACGTATTTTTCAAGATCTTTACGTATTGGGTCATCGTCCTCTAAACCATCATGGAAGAACTCGAAACGAATAAAGCCATCGCCAACGGGGACTTTTTCGCCGTCGATGATTTTGTTTGCCGATCTCATTTGCTTTCCGGTTATTTCTGGAGTGGAGAAGGTTACAAGCATGCCTTTAGAGGCAAGACGCTTGCCAAGTCTAAGTAAAGGGTTCACATGTCCTTGCCCAGGGAAAGAAACTAGAAGGAAATGAATTAGAGACGAAGACACCATTGCTGCTTACTTTCTTTCCTGTACTAAAGGAGAGAATTGGGAAAGAACAGTTTTGGGTGGATGACACAGGATGAATACACTTATATAAATGAGACAGTGTTAGTACGTAGATCAATAGCAATGAAAATTGTTCATGACAAAAACGACAAAAAGAAATTGAAAAATTAAGTGAACTATTTATAAACATTTAATGTTAACCATTCAATATAATCTAATTATTTTTAAAATTTTGGGAAAAAAAATATCATTTTTAAAATATCGTAGCTTAGCAGAATAATGTATCAATTAATAAAATGGAAATGGTAGGTAAATTGAGTTTTTATAGCTAGTAGTACAATCCTAATGCCAAACAAATTTCTGCTGTTGTACGGCCATTTACTAATTAAGTTCCATTCTCCCAAGAAGTATGATGAAGACAAATAGGTGTGCGGAAGTTTAATTTTACATTTCTTTCTATCAATTGGAAGACATGTGTCATTTTAATAGGCTCATTGTATACAATGGATATACTCTATAATTTCTCATATTAGAAACTCAAATTGAATAAAAATGTTTTATAACCAAAACTTATAAGAGTACAAGCAAACTAAGTTAATTGGTTAGTACTAGTCTTTTAACATCTTAAGCCCAAACCTGAATAAGTCAGCTCAATCTGTTTTCACATATTACAAGTTCTAACCTCTGCCCATTTTATCAATCTTTACTCGATTAATTAATTGGTTATGATATTAGAGAAGGTCATTCCAGCTGTAATTTAACAAGAAAAAGAAAAAGACAACGTAGGTATGGAAAAAATATTAGCCACAAGGTATTGCCACTACATAAAAAAGTGCCAACAAAACTGATTTCAATTCAAAGGGAGAGATTCAAATTTCAAGTGTCAACTAAACTGGTGTTGCCACTACATAAAAAAAGGGATCAAAAGCTTGATTTAAATTCAAAGGGAGGAATTCAAATTTCAAGTGTCAACCGAGCCCATTCCGGTTACATTTGAGGGAGAGTATTAGAAACCCACTATGAACAAAACTTCTCTTTGATGTGAATCTTGTATTGCAAAAGCAGTGATAAAACATGTTGGATGAATTTTTGTCCAACTAATCTGTCTTAAAAGTTAGTTTTGAAGTCGCAAACCATTCGAGAAAAGGTTTTCATTTCATTTTAAAGCGCACAAGTTTTGATTCCATTATTTTAGTTGTAAGACAAAGTCCAACATAAGATTTTAAAAGTAAGGGAATAAGTTATGTCATTTAGGATTGCACGTAAATAACATCCGGATTTACATACTCACTTAAATTATCTAGTATTTATAATTCCAATTTTATTTAGAAATCGATTTATTGTTAATTAGGTTAAGCGAACCTTTAATCCTAAATGGGAAAAATTAATTGATTCATATTAAGCATTCGTTCAATTAATTAAACATCCATCCAAAGCAAGTAAATAGAGAATTAAAGTGAATAAATCTTCCTCCTCACTTTGGAAGGAAAGTTAAAACTTGATCCTTAAGTACATTCTACTCTTTCAAAAATAACCTTAAGTTTGCCAACAACCCGCCTACATCATGCCAATCTTTTTAACATACCCTTAAACATGCATTGACATATCAATCTCATCCATAACTCGTAGATTCATACATCTAAGCATACATCACATCATTCATTCAATATAAAGAGCAAAGATCTAATCATAATGAAAGCATTTATTAATAATCAATTAATAAATCCTAAATATTCATCCTAAATGACAACATTTCTTCATTCTAATGCACATCCCTATATGAGACTGTACAAAAATGAATAAATCTTAATGATCTAGCACCATTGGCCTCTAAGAGTTGATTTTATTATATCAACAGAACCTTATTTTACTTGGCCAGAAACTTTGTTAATTTTAAAATCAGCCTAATATACAATTTAATACTTAATGTTTACGTTTTTTTCAATAATGGATCCTTAATGTTTGTGTTTGCACATATTAAAACTTTACATTTAAATTTTTACACACATTGGCACTTCGTATATTAAGATCAAGCACATGTATGTCATGCGATCTTATGTGGCATAAAATACGTGATCTGACTTAGTGCTTATTAAGATATGATATATTATTTCCATGATAAAAAAGAAAAAAAAAAGAGAAAATGAAGGTAGTTATTAGATAGAAATATTTCGATCAAAATTTTCCTCAGGATTTTTAGAGTACATAGAGAAAAAAAAAGGTACGAGAGTAGAATCTTAAGGAATGTAATTCAAAATTACGGTAGGCTTCTGATTCTTGGTTGAATATAGATTATCTTTTGCTTAATCATCAAGTAAGTAAATGATTTCTGTTATTTGCTTATTTTAAATGTTATGATATGAGAGTAAATGTTCAAGGTTTATGTTTTATCTTTGATTTTGTTAAGGATAGAAGTTATTTGTGCATGGTTGTGTTGAGTAATATCAATATTATCGTATTCCAATGGTAATTTTGTTATTTTGGTATATACATTAGGGTTTTGGTATCGGTCTAGATTCAAGGTATACAAATCTACCCATTCTCTCAAACATTATGTTACTTCACTTCTACTTCTACTACACCAAATAAAAAAACCAGCTAAAACCAACTTATACAGAAATATAACCTACTTCAACAAGTAAACACACGTTCATACAACTGTCACTAATGTAAAATAGAGCATGATCAGGTATAATATTCTTGCATATTTTACAATCTCCCCCGGCCTTGCCTCTTCCTTCTCTCTAAGACTTCTTATTAATATAAGATACTCATGCTGAATATGATTTGGAAAAGAAAGGTCTACCTGATACAGAACTGTAACATCCATTTGCTGGGTATGCTACATAGATGCCTAAGTTCAAGTATGACCCCGGAACCTATTGGGACTCCGAAGTTAAATAAGCTTAAGTCGTGATAAAGTCATGATAGGTGACCTCGGTGAGGCTGTAAATATATGTAAATAGTAAGGAATTTATGATCATAAAGGTTCTGGATCGATGACCGTCGCATTCGGAGGCAAAGGTAGGCCAACGGAACTCAACGGGACCCATCGAGCAATATAGAGGACATTGGAAACCTAAGCAGAATTTTTTGAAAAGTTACATAGAGTCTTAATAGTGCCTATAACGGATGTCAAATATGGAATCTCGGGAGTTTACTAGTTGCAATGAAATGCCATATAATTTTTCAAAAACGCACGTATAAAAAGATACGTCGAGATTCCTATGGAGGGCATTTTGGTCATTTTCCTTGAGGAGGTGCCAATTGATCAAATGTTGAAGTTTAAGAGCAACTTAAGTCAAATATATGAGATTTGAATCATTGACTTGATTCTAGCCAATGGAAGTGCTTACTTTAACTTTAAAAACCAATCAAAAAGTGAGAACAAATAGGCATGCTTATACTTTGTCATTCAAGGCCTATAAATAGCATGAAAATGGAGAGGCGACGACATAAGGAGGAAGAAGAAGAAGAAGAAGAAAATTCTAAGGTAAACCATGTTTTCCATACTTCAATTTTATGATTTTTAGCTTAGTTATCAATTCTTAAGCAAGATTAACTTAATATATGTGATCAAAACCATGTTTTTCATAGGATTTAGTATGAACCCTAATATGGATTAATAGTAAAAATTAGGGTTCATAAGTGGAAGGTTGAAGATGAAGTGAAAATGATAGTATTTGGTACTTTAATGCAAATTGAGCATGAATTTTGATAGAATTTGCATAAATAGCTTAGATAGGCATGTAAACTCTTAACCTAGGGTTTACGTTAATTATGTGAGGATGTGAAACTTGTAGGAAATCAAGAGGAAAAATCTAGGAAAGATCATTAACGAGCTAAGGAAAGCAAAATACAAGGTTTGGTACTTTAACTTTGGAAATTGTCAACTTTCTCTAAATTTTTCATTTATGACCGAAATATGACTTGTAATGTTATGTTTTGATGTGTAAATGATTTTAATATCTATATTTGAATGTCAATTAGTCATTTGAAATGCCAAAGTAACCATCCAATCCAAAGTGAGCAAAGTTACCTAAAAGGGTCCTAAACTTTAATGAATTTTCATTAAAATTTCCAATTGAATTTTAGCAAAAAGAACTTCATTTCCTTCAATAACATATCATAAAGGTCTTAAAATTAATTTTGCAAGAAAAAAAATATATTTTCCCCATTGAAGCCTAAGTTGGGTCGAATGGTCTCCAAATGGAGTCCCTTTATGCCATTTTTCATTCCTTAATATTTTCAAGACCTAAACCTTTGAATTTTTAAATGAAACTTCACAAGTGTCTTACCAACACGTAAAGGAATGTATATGACTCATTTAGGGTACCTAAGAAGGCCTCAGATGGGTCATATACTATTCCATTTAAGATATCAAAATTAGCTAAAAACTAAAAAATACTATTTATTTGGTATTTTTTATTACTATTCATTTTACAAATTACTATTCATATGATCATTTCTCAAGTGAGCCTAAATGATAACCAATTCAAGTGAGTATTGATAAAAATGAGTTCAAATGACCAAGTATGGACTAAAAGTCCAAAAATACATTATTGATTATAAATAGTTAATTATTGAATTATTATTTGATAAATAAATTATAAGTCAACTTGAAACCTTTTGTAAATATTTTAAATACATAACACATATACTTTGAAACATTAAGCTCTACTTGGTTTGGAGTCGAACTAGGCGATAAGGATATGACGCGTCATATACTATTTGTATAGCGGTACCACATCTTATTTGATATTTGTTCATTTGTTGGTGAGGCGCCTAATTATTTACTACATGGCCTGGCTTCCCATATATGTGCCCGGCTATCATTTGACATTTGATATGAAAATTTATTCAGTGATTTCAGTACCTCCGTACTGTGATTATTGGATATATGACCACCATTCGATTGATCCATTTGATTTGCCTTATCCTAAAGTTCCGCTAAATACATTGTAGAACAAAGTAAATAAATTGTTAATCTGGAAAATACATGTATTTATTTGCATACTTGTGTTTATAATTCACTTTTTCCGTTTCAAATATTTATTTTCAAAATTTGATTTGGTTTATATTCCTTTTATCTATATTTTCTATTTAATTATTTATTTTCAATAGTTAAAGTGCCCATTGGGCAATAGTGCTCAGCGAGTAGCACGTATTTGTCATCACCGGTAGGCTACGCCAAGGCAGCACTAAGGTTATATTTTATTTTGTAATTAACAGTTAGTAGCGGTATGTATATAACTTAATAGATACTCTCAGATAAATATTCGTACATATTGACCTTATAGACCTTATAATGCTTAATTAGCTTGGTTTTGGTTTGGCTTGATAATTAAAGTGTTATTTTCGGTTTATATGAGGAGTGAGGGTATAAGGACAAATTGCCAAAGTGTTTGTGGAACTTTTTATGCAGGAGTGGTGAATAGTCATTGTTACTATTCACAAAATTGATATGTGTCACAAAACTCTGGCGAAATTTCAGTAAAAATAGACCTGAAATTTGACTAAGTAAAAATTGAAATTTATTTGGTAAGGTGTCACCTAACTTAAATGAATAGACAATATCTATAAGTTATAGCTCCAATATCAATAGGTAACATTCCATCGATGCCTACCCATTAGACCGAGATGGGATGTTACAAGAACTTTCAAGAATAAGCATGAGAACCTTTTTTATTATTATGGATCACCACAATATTAACGTAAAAATTCCAATAGCAATTTAGTCTCAACCTCTAAGAAAAGCTAGAATTCAAATCAGTTAGAAAGATAATCAAAGATCTAATAGAATAAAGAAAAACTTGTTCTAAATTCCAATCGAAAAACTCCATAAGAAGATGATCAGTCTACTTAAATGTTCCTTAAACATGTATTATACTTAAGAATACAAAGATAAAGGCAAATAGCCATAATATTCATAAACTCAAAATATCATAATATTATTACGTTTTTCCACTTAAGGAGATTATTTATATGCCTCTCATACACCTAACCTTAATAATAAGTAACAAAATATGTTGTCTTAAGGCCTAAATATATGGGCTACCACTTTTAGGCCCATACATAAGTAGTAAAATAATGTAAATACTAATTAAACTATATTTGGTTAAAAATTAATTACAATTAAAATTAAAGAAAGCCTATTGATAAACCTATTAACATAATTCTGCTTGTAGTTTTGTGATGACTCTATTATTCTCCCTTTGTTGGAGATAACTCATCCTCAAGTTTTAAAATGCTAAAGTAGTTAAGGGAATAAGCCTGAAAACCCCTTTGATTATTACAAAACCTCACAACATTAACGTGAAAACCCAATTTATTTAGTCTCAGCCTCCTAAGAAAGGCTAAAATTCAGATTACTTAGAAAGATGATCAAAGATCTAGAATAAATAAAAACTTATTTCTAAATTTCAAATTCGAAACACTCCATAAGAAGATTATCAGTCTAGTTGAATATTCCTTAAACATACATTCTACTTAATAATACAAAAATAAAGGCAAAAATCCATAATATTCATAAAATCAAAACATCATAACATTATCTCGTTTTCCATTAAGGAGGTTATTTATATGTCTCTCTTACAGTTAACCCTAATAACAAGTAACAAAATATGTTACCCTAAGATCTAAGTATATGGACTACCACTTTTAGGTCCATAAATAAGTAGAAAAATAATGTAAATCATAATTAAACTATATTTGGTTAAAAACTAATTACAACTAAAATTAAAGAAAGCTTGTTCATAAGTCCATTAACATAATTCTATTTGTAGCCTTGTGATGACTCTATTACTACCCATTAGAGAGAAAGAATACACCTTCTAAACTCTGATTTTTAAGAACAAAAAATAAAAACAATCAAACAGTCACAATAGTAATGTTAGTCTCAAGTATTTGGATTGTATTATCTTTTTTTTTTTCATTGTTATCCTTTAAGAAAGACATTACTATTAAGAGATACAAAAAATTTTATTTCCAGTTAAATAGTATATGTTACTTGAAAATTATTAATAATTAAAATGGAATTTTTTTATTAGAATCTGTTTTAAATATAATTATTTAATTATGAATAATTATATAATATTTTTATTAGAATATAATTTAAATTTAATTAATTAATAAATAAAATAATATTTTAATTAGAATATAATTTAAATTTCATTAATTAATGTTAAAATAGTATTTTATTAGAAAATTAAAATTTAATTAATTAATTATAAATAATTATATAGAGACAACCTTAAAAGCGTTTTGTGTGAAACCAAATAACGCATTCTTATATTTATATATATTATAGATGTTATCTTTGAAATTTTAGCTAAGAAAAACATTATTATTAATAGAAACAAAAATTTCACTTTCAGTTAAAAATTTCACTTGAAATTTTACTTGAAAATTATTAATGCGGAAAAAGATCACATGATGAATTATAAAAATAAAACACATTGGAAAATAATGAATGTCAAAAAAAGGCAATTATATTAACGTTCAAAATTTCAAATGACTGGAAAATTCTTATAAAGATGGGATAATTATCTCAATCTCTATGGTTGGTCCCTGCTTGCTTGTATTAAATAAATTTATTCTGCAGTCAATTTATGATTTCATAGTCTCTTACGTATTCATTTCTAGAAGAAGGACATGATGCTTCTCTATTTCAAGATAAAGTGGGGTGAGCATTGATCATCCATACCATCACCATATTTGTCTCTATGTAAATAACGTTTTCTTGACCATAACATTTATTACTTTTGTCTTGTTTGCTGTTCTTATTTTGGAGTAACCTAATTGGTTTTAGTAGGATAGCAATATGCTTACGGCTGTTAATTTTATCGACCACAATAAAAGTTCATTATTTTCTACTCTGAATTTTTCTTTTGTTATTATTCTTCCGTATGACTAGGTTTCTTTGTTTATTCATCATAATAATTTGTCATATCCTATGTTCAAAAGATGAGAAAATCAAAGCTTAATAACCGTTTAAGTTGGATTCAGCAATAACACCAGTATTAGCTTAAGCATTTAACATCTCAATCAGGAAGATCATTAAGTCAATTAATATTATTAATTCGAAAATCCTGCGTAAACATTGTACAACATTGATCATCAAATAATTTGAAAAGCAACGCCATAAACAGAGTAGAAAGCAAAGACAAAACTCAGAGAAACTATGATCCGCATCTGCACAATGATTCGCTTTACGGAAGACGTGGCTTACTTTAACTTGCCAATTTCTCAACAAAAGCTCTTGATTATTCCTCAAAATTTTCACTATAACAGCTGGGACTTAAGCATTATGTAGAACAAAACTAACCACCTGTAAACTATTGCACTCCACCAATAATTTACGAATGCCTTCTCCCAAGTATGTAACGAACCATAGAATAAACCCCATAATTTTTTTCTTCTGATCGACATGCACTCCCACACTACCCGTATTATGAATTTTCTTTTTTTGTAAGGTGAGAAAAATTAAACTTCTTTAAAAAAAAAAATTGAAAATCATATTTGGCCCTCTTTAATAAATAAATAAATAGTGACAAAATTGACTTTTTTTTTTTACAAATAATGTCGTGGATAGTCCTTTTTAACAAATTATGACAACGGTCCATGAACTCGAATCAAGCCTAAATACAAGTATCTACAGTACCTAAGTGTATTACAGTCTTTATGTTTTATAATTTTTAAATATTCTTAAAAATGTGTTCAACACATTTTTTAGTATTGTTCAAATAATGTTGTATCCATGACCAAGATAAATTTGAAAATAAAATTAATTAAAAGTTAAACACAATTATCACAACAAATATGCAAACAAAAAAGTTCTAAGTAAAATTTTTTGAATATTTAGCAAGTGAATAGTATTCCTTTATAATTTCAAAATTTTTTATTAAAATTATGTTCCACTAATGTCCAAAACTATGAAATTAAAATTACATTTGAAAAAAATGAAAATGAAACTTTAATTTTCCTACATTAATTGGCTTTCTTTCTCAAATAATGCAGAATAACAGAATAACTTCTAAAATCAGGAAAAAAAATAAGATATATAAAAATCTACAAAATAATTGTGCAAAACATGTTTAAAGTATATTCAACAAATATTCAAATTATTTCCAAATAAAAAAATTTTATTAGTTGTTTGAAACAACAAAAATAGAATCAGTAAAACAATTTCTTAAAAAAAGAGTTAAATAATTAAAATAACAAATATAAAAGTCTGTAAACCATTTCTTCAAAAAAAAAAATTCAATATTTGTTCAATAGATGTTCACATAATGTACAACTCAGAAATTGCATAAATACATGTTGTTAAAGTATTAAATGTGCATAATAAATGCTTGATCATTAATAAAGGGGGAGTCTCTTATTTATACAAAATATTAGGGATGGACACTTAAATCCATTTTAAATTATGGTTGGACCTATGTTAATGGACCTATGCTACTGGCCTCGGAGTCCTATTACAAATTGTGAACTAACAGATATCACTCATTAGTCTATTAAAGACATTTATGTCTAACCATAAATTATATTTTAATAATAAAGTCTCTTATGCCTTTTCTCTTTCTTCTTTTGCACATATCTGTCTAGCATTCAAATTTTTCTTGAATCAAACATTTTGAGCATAGTTAAATGGTGTTGAATTAAATTCTTGACGACACATTTAATTGCCGAATTCCAAGTGCTGCCTTTAAACTTCTTGGTGCACCTCATTTTATAAGGGGTTTTATATAGTTCTATTTTTTGCTTGCTTCAGTTTCTTTCGCTCCGACTTCAATTCAGATTCCAAACTTTATTTGAGGTGAGTTCTTGTTCTTCCTTGTTTTCCCTTTTTATGTTGAGACGAAAATCTTAGCAGTAGCGGGGCTGCTAAAACCATCAATATATGGCTTAGCTTTAGTAATCCTCCTATAGGGGGATTTTAGGGTAGAGTGATAGTGATCGAAAGGCAGGGGGTGCTTCATACAGCAATAGAGGTTTCATGTTCCAAATTTTGACTCGGACCTGTCTAACATTAGAACTTATAGAGGCATAAGTCGAAAGGGGAACGCGGCTGGATTAGACCTATACGAGGAACTTTGGCTCTAATGCAATAAATGGTAAGGATTTTGAAGAGAACGAGTTAGCTGAACTGATTCATTAATCCTCTCAATCTCGGCATTTTGCCAATTTAAGTGAACCCTGAAAAGCTTCAACTTCAACTCAGGAGACTCTACTTGGGCCATTAGACCAATTTGCTCTGTTTTTCCTTCTTCCCGCTCAAGGATAACGGAGCTCACTTCTGTGGAACAAATAACCAAAGCTGTTGAAGTGAAAAGTGTCAATTTTCTACTAGGAATCTCCGAGTTCCTTTCTAAAGAGAACATCTAATTCTTGGCTATTTGGAATAGCAAACAAGCAACTGTACACCGAGTATATGTAAGAGAGGTATCACATCAAGTCTCCTTATAGGCTTATCATAATATAGTCATTGGCACCAATCTTGGTGACAAAAGAATGTTATCTTCAACTATCACTTCAAGTTTAGGCTCCACCTTCTATTGCATAAAGCTCTTCATGAGTTTTTAGCGAAGTCTAAAGTTGCACCTTGTTAAATTAACTTAAACTTCATTCAAATGATAATCAGTTCTATTAAAGTGACCAAGGTAAACGGTTGAGTCTTACTTGGTTTGTTCAATGTTCGGAAATAACAAAGGAACAACTTTTTGTCCGTGCATCCCAAACCTAGCTTCAGCTTATCTTTTAGAGAGGAGAATTATTGCTCGACAGCTTGGGTCTAGGATTTATTGATCATGGAATCTTTGGTCAAGTATTTTCTATTTCAGACCGCTTGGAGAAATTAATCTTGATTTAGAATTCAGGCTCCTAATGAGTCGAAAAAGGAAGTTTTAACGGCTATGTTTGACCTAGCCAAGATGGGAGGATGCTCTGTGAGAATATTATGAAGATTTGTTCCCAAGGTAATGTTATTCTTCTCGGTAGTACTTGTTGTACTGATTTTTCTTTAACTTTTTTTTTTTTGTAGGATTGGAAATAATGGCTGCTGATAAGCCTTCGATGGTCCAGCTGTTAAGAAATCTTCGAAAGCAAAAGAAGGCAGCAGCACTTGCTGTTAAAGTTACATCTGAAGCTGTTGCTCTCATCGAGGTTAACATTGGCGCTACTGTAGGGACCGCTTGCTCGCTTAGCGGCTTAAAAGAGGAATCAGCTTCTACCTCCACTACTACTTCAATCGAGGATTCTGCTACGGGTCTGTTAACTTTGCATATGTTGACGACTATTTGTCCTCGAGGAGGAGATCAAATGGTAACTATACAATCCTAAGCCAAGTGCTTCAGAAGGTGGGAATCAGAGAGAAAGGAGATCTGATATTTTCGAAAAAGGTCCCCATAGAAAAAGATTTAAATAGTGTACTCAAGAAGATGGTGGCCACAGAAGGTCATAATAAGAGCACAGGATTTCAGTTTTCGATTTGAAACAATTTGTGCTATAATCTTATGGTCCTGACGCCATCTTTTAGGAGTGTCATAGCCTTAGTCACGAAATTATTGCTCAGACTCTCCTACTCGGTTATTGTAGCCTAATTAAAAGTTTAGAAATAGAAGGTTTGGGTACTATGATATCCGAGTGTTATTTAGAGGTAAAGGGTTCTTCACTTGTTATTTTACCAAGAATTGCATTGTGCTTGTTTGCATTTAATGACCAATTTTCTTATTCTTTTTAGATGTCCGCATTCTCATCCCTTTAAAGAGAAATGTTCCTTGCCCATATCAAGGATGTCAAAAATATGATAATTGAGAATAAAAGGCCTAAGGAAGCATCTAAGGCTTGGGCAGCTAAGGAGGTGACGTATAAAAGAGAATTAGAGGTGAATTAAATAGTTGTAAGTAGTACGAAGGAAGAACTACGAAGGAAGTTTTGGCTGAAAGCAAGGAAATTCTAAAGGCTTCTGCATCTTAGGTAGCTTAAGAGGCCTTATATAAGGAAGAACTTCAATCGGGCAAAGCAGTTATCAATAAGGCACGTGTCACTCAAGCCACTACAGAAGTGGGTAAGAGGGAGGTGACTAAGGCATGAGCATACTTAGCTGTATTAGAAAAAAGAAAGGTTCCCTCCGTAAGAAATGATATTTTCAAGTATTTTGACATTCTTCATAATAATCCTATAAAAAAGTTTAATGAAGAATATCTCACAGGCAAGAAATGTGGTCAAGAAGATGCGTTATGGATATTTGATTATGATGAACACGAAAAGGAGATGAGCAAAGACCTCGATTTAGGCAAAGCTTAGTTATTCAACCTTATAGCCATTTTTACTTTCCTCTGAATATATCAATTTATTAATTTTATTTTTAATAAATCAAGAATTTTTAATAAATTGAGCATTTCGCTTCTTTCTTCTCCCCCTTTTTATCGTTTTCATAATTGTGTTCATATTTGTTTGAATTATATATAAGGCATGGGTCACTGAATCTTAGATTGGAAATTTTATATCCGTCATTTTGACGTCTTTGTGACTAAAGCATGCAAACCGAGACCAGGGGTTTCACTCTCCATCAACCATGTTTTTTGATGCTCGAGCCGGTAATTTAAACTTCCAGCAACTCGACATCGTAGTATATCGAAGATCAAGAATTTAAACATCTTTGCCATTAAAGCATGCGAACCAAGACTAGGGGTTTCTCCCTTTATCAACTAGGTTTTTCAAGGCTCGAGTCAGAAATTTAAACATCCAGTGACTCGATTCGTTATTTGTCAAAGATTGGGAATTTAAACATCCTGCGATCCAATTCTTACAGCGATGCTCAAGCAGGGAATTTAGATATCCAGCATCGGGGTTTTCTTCCTCCATCGGCAAGGTTTTTTAAGGCTCGAGCTAGGAATTCAAACATCCGGCGACTCGACATCGTCGTTGTCGAAGATCGAGAATTTAGACATCCTGTGATCCACTTTTTGTAGTGATGATCAAGCATGGAATTTAGATATTCAGCAACTTAGCAGTATGCGAACTGAGGCCGGGAGTTTCTCCCTCCATTGGTTAGGTTTTATAAGGCTCAAGCCTGAAATTTAAACATCCAACAACTCGGCATCTTATTATTGAGCATGAGTGACTTGTATTTTGGATAGAATATAATGACGATAACATTTAGAGAATAAAGTATTTTCATTTATTTATCTTACATAATAGAATTAAAGGAAATAGTCATAACAAAGCATTTGTTCAGACATTCTTGATTCCATGTTCTCTGTTTTTCTCCATACTTTATCACTCACTTTAAGCTTTCTTGATTTAACTTTACTATTGTAAAGTCTAGGCACCCTCCGTTTGCAAACCGTCATTAGAATACTGGCTTCCTATCATTTTTCTTCTAGTAAATCAAAGGATAAGGATGGGTCTTCTCTTCTTCTTGGCTTGAGAGTCTTTATCCTCGACCTTTATCGAAAGGATCATGTGAATGGTGCCTTTGGGCTCTTTTTAACCTTCAGCTTCTCTATCCATATCTTCTCTCCTGCACCCTTATTACTTGGCTATCTATCAGTGAAACCATTATCTACTCTACTTTTTTGCCTTCTATAAGAGTCTACAAAATTCTTTAGGTCTCAATTTCGAGCCATTTTCTCTATTTCTACCCTTCAAATTTTGCATTCAACTATATTGTAGCTTTTGACTTATAGTAGGCACAATAAAGACCATCTCCCTAATTGTAACCTCTTGAGGTTGATCCTCCTAAATGCCTCTCAATAGCCATCAAAATTTTGGAAGGGCTAGCATTTAACGGGGAATAGTATTGACTCCTACCCTTACCACCTTCACTATAGTTTCCTTTTCCTCTGCTGTGGTAGTTGCACCTACTATCATAATAGCTTCCTCTGCCATGTCCCCTACTCCCATGACCTTAAGGGGACCTATCTCTCTCCCTTTCATACTACACTATAGATATTTGCTGCTACTTTCCTCTTGAATAGAGTCAGAATCATCTCTGGCTTTAGACAACTTAGATATCCTTCACTAGATATCTACCCTTATATACTTGTTCTCCCTGTTCAAGAGGTTTTTAATCAAGGCCAGCTTATCCAAGGATAGAGAGTCAGTTAGCTCTTAGAACCTATATTGGATTGCATTATTTTGCACTGCCAATTGGACATTCAATTTTTTTATTTGAAGGGCCACCAGCTTGAACCTTTCTACAAACTTGTCTAAGTGCTTACCTTTTCCCCTTACTATCAGCTTCAAGTTTGAACCTTTCTTTTTCTTAGGGATATTTACCCTAAATTCAAGAATTATATTCTTTACTTAAAAGTTAAAATGCTGTGACTTGGCAACTTGTGGAACCATTCACCAACATAATTTAATAGAGTCTCGCGGAAAATGCTCACACATAAGTGCATCCATTTCCCTCTAGCCACCATAAAGTCATAGTAGTTCCTTATATGACTCTAAGAGTTTCCTTTTCCAAAGTATATTGTTTTGAAATTTGGGGATTTCCACCCATTTAAAGCAAGTTCCCTTTCAATACTTAACAAGAGAGACGAGGCTGCTTAGAAGGATTCTTCCTCATCATCCCCCTTCTGAATGTCTTTCATTAGGTCCACCAACTTAGACTCGGAGGGCTACTCTCCCTAGTACAGCTCTTCATTATTTTTATACTCTTCATTTCCACTTCTCCTTACTAGGCCTCCAGTCTCCATCGTTGGCCTCTTCATCATAACTATACCAATCCTCTTCTTTTATACATCCTCATGTCCTTGGATGCTGGTTTATTACTTTCTCATGGACTACCTTTATTATTAAACTGACCTCTACTTAACTCACAACCCCTCATTTCTTCCAACATATCTTCCTCTGCGTCTTTTCCATCATCATCATCCTTTCCTAGCCTTCTATCATCTTTTAACCTATCATTTTGGTTGTGTTCCAAGCAACCTTTACCCTTGATACCCCTACAACTTAAGGTGAAGGTGGAACAAGTAATTGCCCCTAGCTAAGATTAACTAGTTAGAGGTTTTGTTATAGGATATGATCAAGCAGTCTAAGTAGCTACTCTTGGGTGAAGTGTTAGGAAAAGGTCAATTTTGAGGCCGTAGCTCCTGTGGAGTATGAAGTATTTAGGGTAAAAGTTATGGGTAGGTTGAAATAGTAGGACTATGGCATATCGACCCCATAGGAAATGCATTATCCTCAGGGCGTCTACATAAGGGTGTTCAAATTCGGTTCGATCTTAAAACCAAATTAAAAACCAAATTATTTTTTTAAAACCGAAAACCAAACTGAATAATCGGAAATTGAGTATTCGGTTCACCGATTTTTCGGTTCGGTTTCAGTTTAGTTTCGATTTTAAACCGAATATTCTATCATCATCATTGTTTGAATTGAAAATGCAACCTAGAAACTCAAACCTCAGCTAATTTCCATATCAAAATGCAAATGAAATCAGATAGAAAGCCAAGCACTATTATTTACAATGAATTCAACAACAATAATAGAACAAATCAAATCCATTAAGCAAAAATACACTTTTATAATTTACTTAACAAACGTAATGAAAAAACAAACCCCATCAAGCAAACATACCTTCAACAATAGTATTTTCTTAACAACAATAACACAGAAAAAAAAAATTACAAACACCAAAAAAATAATAATGAAAGAACAAAAATTAAAGATTTGCTATAGGCACCATGAACTCCCATGCCCAAGTGTACAGCTCTGTTTTAGAAGAGGAGACTCATGGAAAAAGGCCCAATAAGAGTTATCCTTTAGCCTATTTTGTGGAAAATGAACAAATAATAGGGCACAAAAAGATAGAGATATAGCTATTTTCCACAACAGTTCTTGTTAAATCCATGACATCATGGGGAATTTGCTAAAAAAATTTCTATGCTAACCATAAAAAAAAATAGTTTTCCAATCCTCAAAATACAACACCCAAGATCTGTTAAAAAAAATACAACACCCAAGATCTTTACGATTTACTCATCGGCAATGGCGTTATCTCTAAGGCCGCCTCCTTTGTCTTCACTCCAAGAAGTGCCAATCAATTTTCGAAGGATTTGGAAGTAGATATTTTCGAAGCTTGATGATAATTTCTTGAAGGCTTCTGAAAGTGCTTAGAAGGAGGAGGAAAGGAAGAGAGGTGAAGGCCGAAGGGCTGAAAGGAGGAGGAGAGGAAGAGAGAAATAAAGAGGAGAAGGGAGACTGAGGAGAGAACACAAGAAGAAATGAAGAGAGAGGCTCAAGAGAAATGAGGGCGGCAGCATAAAGAGTTAGGTTTAGGGTTAGGAAGGATAGAATATATATATATTAGAATCGGGTTCGGTTTAAAACGACTAAAACCGTTAGTCGAACTGAAAAAATCGGTTTCTTATATTTACAGACCGATAATCGAACCGAATAATCTATTAACCGAAAAAACGGTTCGATTTTAAACACCCCTACGTCTACATATAAAGTTTTGAAGGTGGGGCGTATGAGGGTAGAATGTATCCTGTCTTAGAGGATAGCGGGGTGCTTGGCCCCTAAGGGAGAGGTGGACGAAAGTAAAAACCTATAAGTTACTAGTTCTAACTATCACTACAACAATACTCATCTACAGTCACAAAAAAAATTGTGGCTAAAACTAAAATTTTGGTGGCTAGATGCTTTTGCTACAAAAAGTTTTTCCCGTCACATGCGTAGCTAGAAGTGGCGTAGCTAAAATTTAGTTACAGGATTTGTATGTGTTGTGACTAAAATAAATATTTATAGCTACAAAGATCTGTGTTGTGACTAAAAAATATATTTATAGCAACGGGATTTTTTTTTAATATAGTCACAACACCATATATATTGTGACTAAAGAATTGAAAATAGCCACCTACTTATAAGGGACGTAACTAAATTTTAACCACGAAATTTAAGCCTATTGTAGCTAAAACTAATATTTCTAGCCACAAAATCTGTTGTAATATGACTAAAGAATAAATATATTTTGCCACAAAAATAAAAGATTAAAACAAAATTTTAGCAACAAAAAATAAATACTTATAGCTATTTTCATTTATAGCAAGAATATAATTTTGTAGCTAAATGAAAAATATTTTTCCGCAAACATAAATACGTGGAAAATTTTATAACGTCTAGCTACAATAAATTATGTAACAAATATTAACACAAATAATCAAATCATAAAAATAAATTTTTAATTAAAAAACTATTTTTATATTATTATTATTAATATTCTAATATAATTGTTTATAAATTATAATCACTATTGTATCCCAAAAAAAAATTATAATCACTATTTAAATGATACTATGTGAAAAAATAAATATAAAAAATAAAATTATTTAATGTACAGAAAAAAAAATTGTAAATATAGCAATAACAAAATTAAAAGTTGAAGTAAATAGCAAGTGTAGGCACATTGCCAAATAACATCTAATATTTTGACATTTTAACCATATCTTCATGTACTTAAGAAACTAAATTGCACTAAGCCATTAGTCAATATAACGAGTGATCTACATGAAAAATATATTTAATTGTTAGTTTCAAAACTAATTGACATAAAAACACGATTATAATTGTACGATTAAATGGCCAAATGAATAATAATTGACTATTTTTTCAACCTAGCCTACGATACATCCAATGCCAATCTAAATTCATTTTAGACATACATGCTTTTGAATATAAATTATATTGAACCTAATTTAGTGAGCTAAACTAGCAAAAATACACACACTAAATATGATTAAAAATACAAAGTAAAATGAATAATTAAGACAACTAGTTTACAAATTTCGTCTTCCTAATAAGATAGTATTTTAAAAATAGTATTTTCTCAATATAATACTAAATACCAACCTATTTATTCAGTTTACAACTACTTTTTTAACTTTATTTCTTTCTACGATATCTTAGATAGGTATAATCAAAATGGAAACACATCAAACTAAACATCAAAATCTAACCCAATATACTCCTCTGCACAAGAATAAAATACATTAGATAACAATGCCATAAAATCTGCATAGGAATACTATCACGAAAATAATTACCATTCCCAGGATCAGGTGACTTGGAACCCATAACTACTTTACGGCACTCCAATAGACTAAAGCTAGAGTATGCTGACAGCTTAATTATCCCAGAAAGTTCCTGAACAACATGAAATCACATCAATATAAAATAGTTGCGACAAAATTAACCAAAACTTAATTCAAAACTAGTTGAATTCAGCTATATACAA